>PVKA01022861.1:0-36473 GCA_004027165.1 Ctenomys sociabilis | reverse complement strand
TTTTTTTTTTTTTTTGGACACACGGTCTTACTTTGCAGTCCAGGCTGGCCTTGAGCATACTATGTAATGTAGCCTAAGCTGACAACAAACTCATGGCCATCCTCCTACCTCAGCTTCCTGAGTTTGGAAATTACTGTTGTGCTCACATTTTAACATATTCAGCTGTGACCCCATCCTCTCCCATCCCACATCAGATCCATCAGCAGAGCCCGACCAACTTTATTTCTCTCGCGAACTTAAAATCTTACGACTTCTCTCACCAAGTTATTATCCTGGTCCAAGCCATCACTGTCTCCTGCCTGGATTATTTCACAGCCTCCTAACTTGCATCTTCACTTCTGTCCTTGTCATCTCCCACTCCTGACTCAGATTATTTTCTACACAACAGCCAAAAATGAATGAAAACCAATTCGTGTCATCTTCTAAACCTTTCAAATAACTTGAGAACCTTGACCCCAACCTATATGATCTATCCTCCTGCATCCCTATCCTTCTCTGTTGTCATCCTCTGTCCCTTTCTCTTTTTCTATTCTGTGTCTACTCTGTGGCAGTGTGATTCTGTTTCAGGCCCTTGCACTTGCTGTTTCTTCTACCTAGACCAAATATGGCAATGGTTCACTCACCCATTTCATTGAAGTTTCTGCTGGAACCTAATTATAGTATAATGCCCCATCCTGCCATTTTGTACCCCCTCAGCAGTTTTTAAAGACATCATAGTCTTGGGGCTGGTGAGATAGCTCAGCAGACTAAAGCACCTGGTGGTGCCTGCCTATTAGCTCGGAGTTGGGGAGGCCGAAAGCAGGAGGGTCACCATGAGTCTGAGCTGGGTAGGGAGACCCTGTAACAGCTAAGTACATTTAAAAAAAATCATAGTCAAAAACACATATAATCTTTAACAATATAGTGTAAATTTGTTTATTGTCTATTTCTTCCCTACAGGGATGTTTGCCTCTTTGTTTACTGCCATAGTCCTAGCACTTTAACAACCCTGGGCACATAATAAGTAGGCCCACAGCGAATATTATTAAAGTACTTAATGAACAAATGCATACATGGATTTAAGATTTTCATTGACCAATATCTCAACTAGCATAAATACCAATTTTCCCCTAATTTCCTAGTTTATTTTTCCTTTCAATTTTTAACATTTTCTGAGGACATTTTGGTTTTTTAGCTCTTTCTTCCCAGTTTCATGTCTATAGTTAATGTACATCCACATGGAAGAATGACTTATTGTGCAATTCCTGTGGGATTTCTTCTTTACCTTTGCACTGGTTTATTTATTTTATTTTTATTTTTTTATTTTTTAGCAGTACTGGGGATTGAACTCAGTCCCTTGAGCTTGCCAGGGAAGTGCTTATTCCACTGAGCTGTCTCCCCGACCCTCCACTGGTTTAATTAAAAATGAAATCTTTAAAAGCTCTCAAATCTTTCCATTGATACCAATCACTGAAACTTTTTACTTAAAGGGTAATGCAAGAGGGTGGGGTAGGGGTTAGCTGGGAAAATTCATGAGATTGGACTTGAGGCCAAATATATTGGCTTTGGGGAAGCTGAGTTGCTTCACCGTTCCCCAGCTGCTTTGGGCCTGGCTTCTGGGCCACTGCTTCCTCTGCTCACTGTGTGGGGCTGATTTGTACCTGCTCCCCCAGATCAACAGCAAAGCAGAGAAACACTGGCTTCACGTCAGCTCTGATGCGTCCCGCCTGGCCATCATCTGGAAATACGGCGGCATCTACATGGACACCGACGTCATCTCCATCAGACCCATCCCTGAGGAAAACTTTTTAGCTGCACAGTCTTCTCAGGTCTCTAGTAATGGAGTATTTGGGTTCCTACCCCATCACCCCTTCTTGTGGGAATGCATGGAAAATTTTGTTGAACACTACAACTCACGCATCTGGGGTAACCAAGGTCCCCTTTTGATAACAAGGATGTTGAGGCTGTGGTGCAAACTCAGTGACTTCCAAGAGGTCAGTGACCACAGATGTCAGAACATGTCTTTTCTACACCCCCACAGATTTTATCCCATTTCCTTTAAACAGTGGAGGCGCTACTATGAAGTTTGGGACACAGAACCAACCTTCAATAACTCTTACGCTCTGCATCTGTGGAATCACATGAACCAGGGAAGGAAGACTGTAATGAAAGGAAGTAACACCCTGGTGGAAAATCTCTATCGCAAGTACTGTCCTACGACTTACAAGTACCTCGTTCAAGGCCTGAAAGGGTAGTGATCAGGTAACGTCAGAGTCAACCCTTGGATGCTGCTGTTAGTGAAGCTGGAAGCTTCCTGGACTGTCATACTGTCACTGATCTCCACTGTCTCCAGAGGTTTGGGGTTTACCCACATGACAGGATTAGCTTTCTCTGTCTGTAGTGCAACAGCCCAAATGACAGTGATTCCGAAGCACAGAAATTTATTTCTGTCTTGTAAAACAGAAGTCTGAAGGAAAGCAATTCAGGGCAGGTATGGTAACAGCAATCACATAGGGTCCAGGCTTGTTTCTCCTCGCCATCCTCCCTGTCCATAAGCCCAGGGCCCATGTATGTGTTGCACTGTCCCATTCCATCATATCTGCACTTCAGGCAGTAGGATGAAGGGAGGAAGACAAATGTATTCTTTTTATTTTATAAAGGCTGCTTGGAAGAATCAAGGTTACTTGCAAGTAACCTGGCCGGAATGTACTTGTGAGAGAGGAAGCGTGTTGGGGCTTTTGCTACAAGTTCTAGGCAATGCTGTAAGATTATGTCTAGGACTTGTTCAAGTATTGGTTAGGGAAGCGAGAGACTTGATTTTTAGTCTTGATTTTAACATTTACATTAGTCTATTTTCCATTGCTCTAAACAAATGCCAGAAAATGTACAGAAAAGAGGTTAATTTTGTTTACAGTTCTAGAGACTGGATGTCCAAGTTCGGGTGGCTCCGTCTGTCTTCTCCTCGGCAAAGGCCTTCCTGGGGAACAGCATCACAGTAACACATCGTGAGGCACAAAGCCAGAGTGTTCAAGGGCCAGGCTTCCTCTTTTTCTAACAATCATTTTTGTGGGGACCAAGAGGGATCCTGTGAGAACTACCTTAGTCCTTTCTGGAGTACCCCCTGCCCTATCATATAACCACCCTCCACTAGGTTTCACTTAAATATTCCACTACATCTCCACATTGTCTACTGGAGCCCAAACTTCCAGCACATGAAACTTGGAGGGAAACATCAAACCATAGGTAACCCACAGCAGCATTCAGTCGACATATATTAATCATCCTTTTCTGCCTGCCAAGCACTAATTTAGGGGCAGAAGATATGGTCAGATTAAGCAGATTCTCAGCATTTAATCATAACTACTGGCCACCTGTCCCTAGGGTATTCTTTTTTCCCACCTCACTCTGCCATTGCTTATACTAACCCTTTCTGGTACAGACATTTGCCAGAGTAGTTTATAAAAGCAAAGTATAAATCAAACTGTAAAACTTTTGCACCTTTTAGTATTATGTTTTGGAAACAGGGACATTGTCTATAGTACAGGCTGGCCTTGAACCCGCAGCAATCCTCTGCCTCAGCCTCACAAGTGCTAGGATTACAGTCATATGTCACCATACCTGGCCTTCTGCCCCTTTTAGACTCACATAAAAATTTGTCTCCTTTATTTTGAAACATTGTGTTGTATACCAACTTTGTATTTATTAGATACAAAGTTAAATTTGTCTCCTCTTTCAGAAAGTATAAATAGCAATACTCAGCAGCCAAGGTTTTTTTTGTTTTCAGTACCAGGGATTGAACTCAGGACCTTATGCTTGCCAGGCAAGCACTTATTCCACTGAGCTATCTCCCCAGCTCCCACTCCCTTTTTTTTTTTAGCCAAGATTTTTTTGAACTTCCTTTTGGTAATTCTCTGTATGGGAAATTGTTTTTATTTGTCTCCAAATATAAAAGTTTGATGTTCTATTAAGGTCCATTTAACCAATTTTGTTTATTTTAATATTTTTCACTTTCAGAATCACTGTTGTTAAAGCCCTCTTAAAAATGCAAATTATGACTCCTGCCACAGCCTTGTTTATTGCTCTGGACTTTCTGACACCCTTGTTAGGTTCTGGGGACCCTTCCATACCCCATGATCAAGCTCTGGTTTTATCCCTTGAAGGTCGGCTGGTTTTCAGCTTTCCCCAGGTCAGGATTACTAGGGTTAGCCTGCTCAAGAGAGCAGGGGCACAGAGGCTGACTACATCATTTCCACATCTAAAGGTGGCTCCATAAATAGTTCTTCAGGGAACATCCAAGACTACCAGAGTTTTGAAGGACCTCATTAGAAATATTTATAATGTTTAAAAATATATGTAGTGTCTTATAATAAAACTAACTAAATAGGTCAACCCATGTATCATATATCTTATGTGGTACTGTGATGGAATGAACTTACTGTGAAAATAATGATAACTTGATATTTATAGGGATCTTTGCTGGGAGTAAAGTAAGTTTTTGATTAATAAAATGTGGGAAATAAATTCATTGATTATTATGTAATAAATGTAGTTTGTACAGTACAAAGAGTAATTTAAACATGGTGATGCTGTTGGGGACAATTAGTGGATGTAATTTTCAAGTTAAATTTAGTGAAGTTGAGTATTTTACAACTTTTATTGGCAGTATGTATTTTCTTCTTCTATGAAATATCTTTTGTTCATTCAGCTATTGTGTTTTGTTTTTTATTGATTTGTAACCACTCTGTATGTTGAGAATACTAATTTGTTATATTTATGTTGTAATTTTTTGTCTGTCTTTTGTTTCTTAATTTCACTTATTAGGTTTTCATCATGCATGTTTTAAAAAATTCATGTAATGCAGTCTCTCTTTTTTGTTTATTTCTTTTGGGTTTATTCCATGCTTGTATGCTATGCTACTATGCTGGTCATATAACTTCCCAACTAAGTGCATAGTTAATCCTGAATGATACTGGAATAGAAATCTTTAACTTGAGAGTCTGTGAATAGGTTTTTTCGGGGGGGCAGTACTGGGGTTTGAATTTAGGACCTTATGCTTGCCAGGCAGGCACTTATTTTACTATTCTCTGGCTCTGTGAATAGATTTTGGCAGCCTGTGAATGTAAGCATTTCCTTCAGTTATGAATGTAGGCCACAAACCATGGTTGTCATCGTAGTATATATAAGTGTGTCACTGTTTAATGGTCTGGGATGTTTATTACTGGTATTTTCATATTGCCTTGCAGATATCTTGAAATACTGCTTCTGCTCTCACCACTTTTAGATCAGATGTTTGATTTTGCCATGCTATAAGTTCACAAACAAAAATCTTGCTGTATTACAAAGTTATTTTCTAATATTTTTGTAACTTTATTTCCAATGGAATTGTCAAATGGGAACTGCCAGAAAGGTTTGAATTCTGGGCAGGAAGTTGCAGGGGTAGCTCATTTCAGACGCTGCCTTGGCACTGCCAGCCAGTGAGTGTCTGGCTCACAGTATAGCAATCTGGTCCCCAATAAATTCTTGGTACTCTTAGAACTAAAATAGATTTTGGCACATGATAAGCACTCAGAAGTTCCCTTATTGGGCAATGAACCAAGGCCTAGCAAGGGCAAGACAAGGCTCTATCTGTGGAAAGTCTTGGTCAGCTCCAGATGGAGGCTTGGATAAGTAGACCTGGGTATGTATCAACTCTGCTTGATCACAACAACCTTACAAAAGAGGATCCCCCATTTATAACATGAGAAAACTGAGGCTTGTGGAAGTAATACACAGAAACACATGCAAAGATACCCTCGGAGCTACTGTTGTGGTTTAGATTTAGAATGTCCACCAAAAGTCTTATATTCAGAGGTGTAGCTTTTGGTGGGTGATGAAAACACAGAGTACTGTCCTTTCTAGTGGGTTAATCACTGATGGGGTCACAGCTGAATGTGATTTTAGCAGACAGGTCCTGGTTGGAAGAGGTGGTTCACTGTGCGCATGACTTAGAAGGGCGCAGCTCCCTCCCTCCCTCCCACTCCTGCCTTCTCCATTGCTTCCGGGCCGCCATGCTGTGAACAGCCTTCCTTTGCCACACTTGCGCACCATGCCCTCCTGCCTTGAAACCAGCTCACTATAGACTGAATCCTCTAAAACCAAGAGCCAAAATAATCATCTTTTTAAAGTTGTGGCTGTTGGGTATTTTGTCCTGGTGATGAAAAAGTAGGCAGGATAGATACTTTCACTAATCTTCAGGGATTCAGGGAGAAGAAAATGGGAAACAAATATTCAAATGATTTTATAGACATTGTGAAGTCTAAAGGGAACATCACTGAGTGCTCAGATTTCGGCTGAATGTGGGTGATATCTGAGCTAATTTGATCCTCATGACAGCTCTGCTAGGTAGAGTCTATTTTTCCTTTCTCTTTTTCAGGATGTTTGCACTGGGCTGTGTCCCCTGATCCTTTTTTTTTCCCCTTCCCATTTGAGAGAATTTCTCATTAAATTGCTAAATTGCCCAGACTAGGCTTGAAGTTATGCTCTTCAGCCTCTTAGAGTGCTGGGATTACAAATATGTATTCCGATATCCAGCTTATTTTTCTCACTTTACAGATAATAAAACTGGAGCTCAGAGAGGTAAGTGATTTTTTTTTAGGTCATACATCTTGGGATAAGGAAGGTGGTGTACCTGTCTCCGAAGTCTGAATATTTCTCTGCCACCCAGTGAAATGGCCCTGACTGGGAGAAGTGGGGAGGAGCATGGAGCTGTTTACTTGGTTCTGATCCCATTTTACCCCTTTTTAAAAAAAATTTAATAAGGGATGGGGATGTAGCACCACATAGCAGGGGCTGGCAAGATAGCTCAGCAGACTAAAGTGCCTGCTTAGGAAAGCTTAGGCAGGCTCAGGGACTGCAGTTCATCTCAGGCACCACATGTCATTCCTGTCCTGCCCCACGGCATGGAGAGCTGGAAGCTGAGTCTGGGTGTGGCGGTGGTGGCGGAGGCAGCAGCACACGCCTCTAATCCCAGCACTGGGTGAGGCTGAAAGGAGGAGGATCGCCACAAGTTTAAGCTGTGTAGTAAGACCCTGCAACAACCAAATACATTAAAAAATAAAATAAAATGCACATAACATAAAATTTGCCACTCTGACCACTTGAGTGTGCAGTGGAGTGGCATTAAATACATTCATGCTGGTATGCAGCCACTATCATTCCATCTCAGGAGCTTCTTGAATATTTCCAAACTGAAACTTTCCATTAGACAGTTAATTCTTATTTCCCCAGACCCTCTGGTAATCACTAGTCGGCTTCCTGTCTCTATGATTTCAACTACTTCTAGATATCTCATGTAAGTAGAAATAAATAATGCATTTTCGTTTGTGACTGGCTTATTTCATTTAGCAAGTGTTTGCTCTCTGTCGCTATAACAAACCCCTATGTCCACCAACTTACAAAGAGGTTAGCCTCATTGCTTTTGGCTTAGGGCAGCACAGAATGTAGGAGTATGAGTCAGAGCATAGCTGCTTTCCTTCTGGCAGGAAATCAGAAGAGAGGAAAACAAAGTACCTACTATTTTCAAGATCATATTTGCCAGTGACCTAAAACCCTTACTGGGTCCTATTCTTAAAGTGGGGAGTCCCAACCTTTTTAGCACCAAGAACCTATTTTGTGGAAAAAAAAATTTTATAGGTGGGGGATTTAATTTTTTTCCCCCTTTTATTAGTATATGTCTCTGGTACATACTGGTTGCATTTCCCCACACTAGCCTCAGCACCTTAGCTCCAACTCCAGTTATTAGGCATTAGATTCTCACGAGTGTGCAACCTAGAGCAGTCCATGCCCAGTGTGCAGCATGGCCCCCCCTCTATGAGCGACTAACCCCACCAATCTGAGGAGGTGGAGTTCACGTAGTAGTGCAAGCCTGGGGGACACCATCCCTGGAGGTTTGCTTTCACTTCCTGCTGGGCAGCCTGCTGGTACCTGCTGGGAACCCCCTTGGTTCTACTCCTTCCCAACAGTATGGGGCTGCAGACCAGGCCTTTCTTTACCACATAGACCTTTGGGGGATACTTATCCAAACCACAGCAGTAGGATATTTTATTTTGGTCTGAGAGTTTATGTTCCTCCCAAATGGGGTTGAATCCAGGCCTTCAGGCCTCTTACCGATGATTAGGCCACGAGGGCTGAAGCCTCACCTCTGGGCTCAGCACCTTAGTAAAAGAGACCCCAGAGAGCTACCTAGACCCCTCCACTCTGTGAGGACCCAGTGAGCCACCAGTTAATCTAGTAGAGAACAGACTTGCACTAGACCCTGAATTTCCTGGGGCCTTTATCTTGAACCTCTCAGCCTCTGGAACTGAGAGAATGAACGTCTGTTCATAAACTACAGCATTTATTTTTAATTTTCTGAGAAACCACTATTCTGTTTTCCACATGGGCTCTACCAGTTTGTATTCCCACCAGCAAGGCAAGGCATGCAAGTTCATTTCTCCACCTCCCTGCCAATACTTACTCCCAAACACTGCTGGTTAGGGCGGCCCAAGATGCAGGGCTTGGCAGATTGAGGTTGTGGTGGGAGGAAGAACAAAACAGAACAGCACAGAACAGAACAGAACAAAACAAAACAAGTTTTCTTCATTATGAGTCTGAGCATAACAAGGATGAAAAGAGATGGGGTATTACTAAAGAGAAAATGAGTGTTTCCCTCCAGACCCCGCTGAGCTCCCTGAGGCAAGGCAAGAAAACAGCTGGGAAAGTGGTTGCTCATGGAGGAGACTGGAGCCCAGGCTAAAGACTTCTCTAATCTGATTTCTAGTCGAAGCCCAGGAAGTTCTCAGCAGTTTTAGGCGCGTGGCAGGGCTGTCTGCTGGGAGGGAACCAGCTGCAGCTGTCACAGCAGGCAAGCTGCTGGACCTCCCCACCCCTCCAGTGTGCAGTGTGTGCAGGTGGGGGCCGGGGGCAGGTCCAGCCGCCCCAAGCTTCACCCCATGAAGCTTGTGAACTGTTCCTTGGGATCCTAGATTTTCGTTACAGATCAAACGTGGCTTTCCCTTCTTTCCGATCCGTTACCAACGTAAAAATAGCTGGTCCCAGGGGCTCCGGGAGGAGGCTCCGCCTCTCCGCCGAGAGGGTGGAACCGCTGTCCCACGAGGGGAGCCCGAGGCACCGGGGATCCCGAGCCCGGGCCGCAGGCGGAGGCGGCATCCAGCAGGCTGGCTCCCGCCGCACGATTCCGAGGTCGGCCTGGGCAGTGTGGGCGCTGGAGCGAGTCGGGAGGCGGGCAGGACCGGGCGAGGCGGGGAGGCTTCTCGATCCCGCCGGGTCGCTGCCCCCAGCTCCGGGTGACCCCACGGTGCTGGGGGTGCCCAGCCGCCCGGGAAAACTATGCTAGGAATTCAGCCTGGGCGGGGGCGGGGGCGGGGGCGGGAGCGGGAGGGCAGCGGAGCTGCGAGTGCATCCGGCCGGTGGCGCGGGGTGAAACCCTAGCGGCTCGGCTCTGCGCGGCCTGGCGCCCGGCTTGTTGCGAGGCCACGGAGGCGCGGAGCTGACTACTGATTCCCCCAAGGCTGGATGCCCAGGGAGGATGGCCTTGGAGTTTTACTTTTTGACAAAGAGATCTAGAGGGCCTACAGATCTGAATCCTGTGGGTTAAAAAGAGAACTTTTAGTAATAGGGTTACTTTTCAACAAACCCATTGGCATCTCTAGCTCCTCCTCGAGCCACTCCTGAGCTGGAGCTGAGCGAGAGGTCACGACAGAGTGCTAGGTTTGAAGTGGCTGTAGCTAAAAGTCCACAGAGAACTTGCCAAGGACCGGGCAAGGGCCTCGGAGGCAGAGGATATTCATTGCTTGTCTCCTGAAGTCCTTCCCTAGCAGGAATTTGGAGAGAGGTCCAGAAAGTGGGCGGTGTGCTGACCTCCCTGCCCACTGCTCTCTGCAGACAGTGAGTCCTGTCTCCTTGCCATGGTCCTTGATGCCTCCCTTCTCCAGGCCTCCGGAGCTGGGGACTGCTCTCTGAGAATCAGGCTGCTTGGAGAAGGCTGGGCCTCAGGTCCAGTGGCTATCTGTCTGTCTCTCAGCACCAGAAGCTGGGTGGGACATTTCTGAAAGTATTTTGGGATACTATGTGGATGGAGATAAATGGACTCATAAACTTGTTTATCTTAGGTTAGAAACACACTCTTCAGAGCACCTGTAGGTTCTAAAATGAACCTGCAATTTAGTCAAAAGCTTTATAGCTCAACCCAGAGTGGAGCAGGGAAGGGGACAACTTGGAGGCTGTCCAGAATCTCCTTGTGGACCCCCTACAGGCAGGAGAGGTCCTGGACAGCAGAGCTCAGCACCTGACTGGCAACTCTAGTCAGAGCTTTGACCTAGGCCTGAGGATGGAGAAACTCTACCAAGAAGCAACAATTCCTTCATAAAAAGAAACAGCATTTCTAAGAAAGTTTTCTTTTAGATGAGAAAACAAACAAACAAAACAAAACAAAAACATGTTGTTTTTGACATTTCTGCTGCTGTAAGATAGTTCATGTTAGTATTCAAAAAACTTAAAATATTCCCAAGAACATTGGCCATGTCCTTACTTCAAAGATCTCTCTCTCTCTCTCTCTCTCTCTCTCTCTCTCTCTCTCTCTCTCTCTCTCTCTCTCTCTCTCTCCTGAGCTCAGGACCCTGAGCTTGCCAGGCAGGTGCTTCTTCTACTGAATTAACCCCTTCCCCCAGTCCTAAATGGTAAAACTTGGAACAAAAATGTGAACAGTGTCTTTTAAAAGGATCACTTTGGGTCTGGGAATGCTACTCAGTGGCAGAGCTTGTGCTTAACATGTGTAATGCGGCCCTGGGATTGATCCCGGCACCACATACCCAGATATAAATGAATAAAAACAAAAGCATCTCCTTAAACTGGCTTTGAATAGGAGGCTGCAAGGGAGAGCTGTGAACCTGATGAAGTAGGTCTCTTGATGCTTGTAAGTTCTGAGAATGAGTGCAGCCCCTGAGAGAAAGGGGAGAACAGAATGGGAAGGAGACTCCTTTCTTGGGAGAATAACAGAATCCAAGCTGAAGTCCAAAGGCTGAACAGTGCTGCTCCAGGGGAGTCCCTGGATCCCTGCTGTCCCCATCGGGGTTCAGTGCTCCCTTGCCTCTGGTGTGTGTGCAGCATGTTTGCAAACTGTGGGAAGGTTTCCTTGGCAGCCACAACAGCTAGCACTAATGACATGCCTGAGTTCCCTGGGGCAGGCGCTGTGCAGTGAGCCTAGCAACCAGGGCAGGTTGGTAAATGATTGCCTGTTAGCCACTGAGGAGCCTGGCACCTCCAGGTTCTCCTCTTGGCTTCATTCTTGAGGAAGAAGAAGGACAGTACAGTGTTGCTGTGGTCTAGCTGTCAATTGAAATTAAAAAAAGCAAGGTATTTGCGCAACCTTGTGTAGGCTATCTTTGACAGATTTTAGAGGTGTAGGTTTCAGGAGAACCATAAGGTCTCCAGGAATTCTTTCCTAGTCAGATGGCTGGCTACACTGTGAAGTGCTGAATGCCCATTACTGAGGGTGTGCCAAGCAAGGGCAGTAGATGCTTTTTCTCTCTTGCCCTCTTTTTAAAGAGTTGGTATAGGGGTGCCACAAGCAGAAACCAATTTTTCAGCAAAGAAGAAAGTTTGAAATGCCAGCACTAATATTCTTTGGGGTCATGAATTTGTAATGTTGGTTGAAGACTGGGAAGTTTCCTGGGATCCCATCAAAGCCTGAAGAGGCTGGTAACACAGTTGCAGATTTCCTATGATGGTGAGTCATCTTCACCTTGTGTCTCTAATCCCAGCTGTGGGACAAGCAGTCTACTGATCATTCAGTCTGGAGAAAGCATGCGTCCTTTCCTCTGAGGTGTGTGGTTTCAGAGTAACTTGCAGCACTCTAATTGGTTTTGTCTTCTGCCTGTCCTAACCAGAAAGCAAGCCGCGGCAGTGAATGTGTGGCCAGCCAAGCCCTGCTGAAATTCTGACCCTGTTGTGATTTGCTGTAAAGTCCTTCCACTTTGGTTAAGACATCTCAGGTACTGTTGTTTTTCATAATGGTGAATAATTTATATACTATCTGTACCACCCACCATTATCACCACCACCCCATCACCACAGTTATTGAGAAGTAGTTTTACATAATCCAAAGGCTTTGGAGCCAGTTCTTGTTTGAGTCAGCATCCTTGGCTTCTCGGAGCTTCCATTCTGTGTCTGTCAGATGAAGCAAACCATAGATCCTTACAAAACTAGGGGCCAGGGAGATGGCTCAGTGGAATAAGCGCTTCCCTGGCAAGCTCAAGGGCCTGAGTTCAATCCCAGGTTCCACCAACAAACAAACAAAAAACAAAACTAGCAGTGGGGTAGGAATACTATTTTTAAAGATTAGTACAGTGCCTGGCCCATAGATGCTTGATAAATAGCTGCTATCGCTATAGCAGAAAAATGTGCCCTTAATCTGAGCCCGTGTATTGTGTATTTCAAGTTCTTAGTTGCCCAGGTAATAGTTAATAGTTCCTGTTCCAGTTCTAGTTGCTTCTGTCTCTTAGGAACTGGTCACTGTAATGCACATTGTATAAACCAATCCCCAAATGACAAGCCATTCTGCCTCTGTTTGCTTATATCATATAAGCCCTAGACCACCAGAGATCAGGGCTGATATTCTGGGAATGATCTCGACCTGGTGTTTCTGCTTGCTGTTACATTATTATATCATCTTCAAATGTCCACAGTTCTGCTTCAATTATTTTTATAAAGTAGTGCGTGTTAGTTATACCCAATAATGGGTTTCATTTTGTCATGTTCATACATGCATGTCATTTGCTTTGACTATTACCTTGACCCCTTTCTTTATCCCGTTCCTCTTCTCTAATGATCTTGCTTCTACTTTCATATCATCTATTTTTAAAGAAGTTTTCTAGGTTTCTTATATCAGAGAAAACAAATGATATTTGACTTTCTGAACTCAATGGTCTACCCATTTTCTTGCAAAAGACATGATTTATTTGTTCTTTTTATTGCTGAATAATATTCCATTTTGTGCATGTGTATCACGTTTTCTTTGTTCATTTGTTAATGGGCACTGAGGACATTTCCATAGATTTCTGCTCTCCCTCTTAATCCCAAAACCCTAGGTCTTGTAAGGATTACCTTTGGTGTACAGCAAGGTCAAACTGATACTTATGGCATTGAGGAAAGCTGTGGGAACTGAGACTTGTAATTCAAAATTCTGAATAACTGGGAGCACACGTGTTGTGTGTGTAGAGTGTGTGCTTAGAGTGTGAGTAGGAAAGGAAGTGAGCGATAACACTGAGGCCGTTATCTTACCAGGCACTGTGGGCAGTGGGGCATCTCACCGATGTGTCTGAACCCACTAACCAGGGGCCCTGTGTGCCAAGCTTTCATCAGTGGATAGTGGGATTAGTCTGTGATTGCAGATGATCAACAAACCTCACACTTTACTATGTTTGAGTGGCATTTTCCTTCGTGGAGTCCAAATGAAGAACTCTTAGCTCCTTTTTTATTCTTTACCCTAATTCTCAGTGGTTCAGAGCCTCATCCCTTCCAGACTCCCCAAGAATAGAATTTTGAGGCACATATTCTAAAATGTTGACACTTTTGCTCAGCAGAATAATAATCTGAAGTCTAGGAAGCAGGCCAGGGACTGGGATACAACAGGTATGAATATTATGGCATGATCTTGGGAAAACTCAGAGCTGGGATGGTGAAGAAGAAGAAGGACTCTGAAATGTGATAGTAAGACAGACATTGTAATCCCACCACGCAGGCCAGGCAGAAGGACTGCTGTGAATTAGGGGCCAGCCTCCAGGGAATCATGAGTTCAAGGCCATAATGACACTCTGTCTCAAAAAGAAACAAAGACGTGAAGAAAGAAGAAAGAAAGAAAGAAAGAAAGAAAGAAAGAAAGAAAGAAAGAAAGAAAAGAGAAGAGAGAAGTGTGTTGGCACAGCTATTCCTTGGTGCTTCCACAACACCTTCTTCTGGCTTCTACCCTGCTCTACTCTGTGGGATGACTTCTCAGTAGCTTTCTGTCCTCTTGGAGAACCAGCACTGGTGCCAGACACTTCAGTTACATGAGTGCCGCAGAGTCATTCTCCCTCTCTGTTCATCCTCTGCGTTTTTCATCTGCATCATGGGATGCAGGTGTTGTGAGACTCAAATGTAATACTATATGTAAAACCTTAGAACTGTAGCATGGTAGAATTCTAGAATTGTTAACTTGCATTCGTTTTATTTTTATTTATTTTTTAAAAATTAATTTTATTGGTATATTTTAGGTGTGTATAATGATCACATTTATCATAGGAAAGTTGTACCTGTGCATGATGTATCTTACTTTTTCTTTTTTCCCCATTCCCCTCCTCACCCTTATTTATAAAAGCTTTGCTTCCACTTTTTCCTTCTGTTCTTTTTTCTTCTCCTTTCTTCTCCCTTCCTCCTTCTCTAGTTCCCCTCCACATTTGAAAAAGTTTTTCCTGTTTCACAATATCTATTATATACCTTTGGTCCTTATTTGTGTTTTTGTTTCTCATATCAGAGAAACAAGGTGATATTTAAATCTGATTTATTTCAATTAAAAGTGTGAGGGGGCTGGGGAGATAGCTCAGTAGAATAAGCTCTTGCCTGGCAAGTGTAGGGTCCTGAGTTCAATCACTGGTACCGAAAAAAAAATTAAGAGTATGGTCTCAAGGTGCATCCATTTACCCAGAAATATCTCATTTATCCTTTTTGGCAGATTAGTACTCCATTTTGTAAAAAAAGACATCTTCTATATTCATTCACAGATTCATGGGCCTTTGTGGTATTTCCAAGATTTAACTATTACAAACTCTACTGTTATAAAATAGTTGTTCATGTATTGTTGTGGTATGATGTTTTTAATTCTTTTTTCTTTTATTTTAGGGAAGGGTCTACAGGGTGTTCAGGGTCCCACTAGTAGATCATACTCATAGTGATCTGCCTGTTTATAGCTTCCCAAGAGCTGGAGTTACAGACGTGTGCCACCACACCCAGTCTCTGATACTTTTTATTCTTTTGGAAAGATACCAAGAAGAGGAATAGCTGGGTCAAGTGGAACCTCTAGATTTAGTTTTTTGAGGAATCTCCACACTGATTTCTGAAGTAACTCTTTTTTATTAATAATGGCAGGGACTTTGCCTGGGTCACTGTCAACTTGAATGCCACCTTGGTATTTAGCAGGAGTCAGCAATAGCTTGTGGATTGGAAGGACGAATGAACGGTATACAGCCACCCCAACACAGGTCAGAGTACACATTCTGTACTCTGGGACATTCTGAATTCTGGCCTAGGTGGGATTTATGGAGGTTATGATGAGCAGGGCTTTGCAGCCTGTATTCATCTTTAGTAGGGGCTGAAACAGGTGACAGAAGACCATCCAGACCCAGAGAAAGCACAGGATAGTGACTGATGCTGGATGGGGTTGCCTGACCTCGCTTGAATCTGGCTTCTGCATCCTGGGCAAGAGTCTTTGCTCCTTTGTGGCTTAGATAACAATAGCACTCCCTAGGGCATTGTTCTGAGGTTGTGCTAACATTCTCTGGGAAGCACTGGAAAACAGTGTCTATGAGTAAAATTCACAGCACAGAGGCATGCAGGTGTGGATAGCAGGCATTTGCTAAGTGGAGATGCAGTTAGCAAGGTAGTTTGTAAAGAGTTCATGGAGATCTTTGAACATCGTTCTTAAGGAATTTTAAATTAGCCCATGAGGAGCACAAGATCCATTTTTAGGTGGCTGAAACTCATTGGTAGTTGCATCCTTACAACAATACATGCGCTGTCCACTTTGCTGTCACCCCCAGAACTCACGGTGTCACAATTTCTTCATTTATCCATTTGGAACCACCAAATGTGCATTTCTGAGCTTCCAGATGATACTACTGGTTCAGGGAATATACTTGGAGAGCCCCATTGTGTGTTGGATCCAAAGATGGGGAGCCATGTGCTACTTATCAAATTGGTGCTGAAGTCACTCTCCTGTGTGGCACGTTTCATGTGTTTAATGTTACTTTGCTGGCCCTGCTGAAACTTGGAGCCTTGGTTAATTTTCTTTTATTGCTGAGACAAAACATCCAACACCCAAAATTAAGGAAGGAAAAGTTTATTAAGCTCACAGTTTGTGGAGGTTTCAGCCCATAATCACTAGCTCATGGGTTGGGAAGATAGTTCAGTGGCTTAAGCGCCTGCCTGGCAAGCCCAAGGTCTGGAGTTCAACCCACTGTACTGCTTGCTATGCGGGTCCTGAAACAGGCATATATGCCTTAATGTGGCGGCACATACATGTAATCCCAGCACTAGGGAGGCTGAGACAGGAGGATCACTACCAGTCTGAACTGTATAGCGAGACCTTGTATCAAAACAAAACAAACAAATCAGCTGGCTCCAAAGCAGGCATGACACAGAGGCAACACTTTGAGGCTACTCAAGACAGCAAAAGCAGAAAGAGTAAAAAGCAAAAGGGGTGGGGGACACACAAGCCTATTTTCCTCCCTTATATTGTGAGCAGGCTACTGCCACAACAGGGGAGTGGGTAGCACTCATGGACCCTGGTCCCCTGCCGAATTATTTAGTTAAACTTTTAAATTTCTCAAGTTGACCCAGGGAGCAGCACCCTAGAGCATCCTAGGAGGGAAAGGCGAGTCCTTTTCACTCTAGGATGTAGAACCACTAAATTACTTAGCTAAGCATTTCAATTCAAGTTGACACAACGTATCAACCATAACACTATGGCATAATCAGCATAGAAAGGTTAGGGAGTGTCAAAATATCCAAAAGAGGGAAGGGACAGAGAGAAAGAGATCTGGGGGAAGGTAAGACCCTGGCTCGTAGTGGCCTGTGGTAACCTATGCTGTAAGTGTGGCCTAAACCTCAGAAGAATTTGAAATTAGCTCGTGTAGAGCACAAGATCCATTTCTAGGTGACTGAAACTCAACAGTAGTTGCATCTTTTTATTATTATTATTATTATTATTGTTACTAATTTTATTGAGAAACAGCAATGAGATGGTTTCAAAACTGATTAATAGGACAGTTTCAATAATTAATACATTGCATATTGTTATCTTCTCTTAATGGTTATTCATAGTACAAGATGCAGACGTGATGTCCTGTCCAAATACTATTAGTACATATCTTTCTTCTTATTGAATTAAGAGAAAGTAGCTGTATATCTATCTTATTTTGTATATACAGATACAAAATGGTCATTCATTTGTATCCCCTTTTTTTGTTTAGTTTTGTTAGAGATGGGTATTCCATTGCCATTTAAATATTGTAGGTGTGTGAATTCAGTAAAATAATCCAATATAGTCCAGTAGTCCATAATGGTAGTAGGTTATCTGTAGGACTGGCAATGTTAGAAGTTGTTGACTGAAGCCTTTTATAGCTCAGCCTATTAATATGGCTTTACTTTTTATACCATGTTTTTATACTTTTTTGCTGGATTGTTAAGAACAAGATAGAGCAAGACCTATATAACAAGAAATGTAACTTTTGTATCTGATAAGGTTAGTCAAGTACCCTCAGGATTTATATTATAACCCTGTACTGCAGTTTGCAGATCCTTTGTCAGTGTCAGCCATGTGGATGAGTCATGTCCATTGCTTGACCTATTTACTCTCTGTGAAAGCCTGAGAGAATGTTTTCCCTCCATGTGACTCTCCTTAGGCACACTCTACATCATCGATTATGTTGTTTTGTGGCCCCATATTCTCCTTGATCAGAAAATTTGGGACACAGTTGAGTTACATGATATTACACTTTATATTCTCCTATGTCCTGAGTCTTCACTGACCTTGAAAGGCTAAAACCAAAATGTTGGCTGTCCTTACAGCCCTTCTTTTTTTCTAATTTTTGCTCTGCAAACTTAGATTGTTAACCCTCCAGAAGAGAAGTGGTAATTCTGTCTTGAAATCAATGCATGCACTCTCCATTTTGCTGCCACCCTCAGGACTCACTGTGTCACCATTTCTTAGTCTATCTTAGTCTAACTGTGCAGAGAAGAGTGGTTACAATTGAACAGGAGAATGCCAGAGGTCATGACACCCCTGCTTTTACTTGAAAGGTGAAAAAATATACTGTTGAAGGAAGAGGCTGGGAAGCATATTCAGGAAATAGGAGAAGTGCCCGGGGAGCCGGAGATGGAGAGCTTTATCTTTCTTCTTAGAGTACTGCTGGCCAACAGTACTCTGAGGCCAAAGCTTAAATAGTTAAGCAGAAGTTCTCGGGTGAGCTAGTGGCCTGTGGGAGGAACCGAGACTGGTGTCCTATTACTCCTGCCCACAGCATGCCTGGTAACCTGCTGTTGCTCTGAGGCACAGCTTGTGGTGAGCAATTGTCTCTCGAGGCTCCTAGTGTGGCGGCAGCTTGGAGGTAAGCATGGTGAGTACATGTCTTTTTTCTTTTTCTTTTTTCATAACTGGAATCATTCGGTCCAGTAGAAACGTGTTTCTGTGTTAGCTACTTTTCTGTTGCTGGGACAAAACACCTGAGCCCCACAATTTAAGGAGAGGTTTATTTTGGTTTGTTATTTTAGAGGTTGCAATCCATAGTTGTCTGATGAGAAGGGATGGTGGAGGAAAGCTCCTTAGCCCAGGGAAGCCAGGAAGCAGAGGCAGGGAAGATAAACCCCCCAAAGGCATGCGTGCTCCAGCTGAGCCCCGCCTCTTAACAACGCATGCAGCCATGAACTCCAGGGGACTGATCTGGATGCATGGACCACCCCCATGATCCAATAGCTTTCCACCCCCACCTCTGAACACATGAGAGCTTTGGGGGACATTTCAGAGCTGAGCCTTGACAGCTGGTCTTCTCATGGCCATGGTGGGGAGGCTTAGGTCTGGAAGGTTTTAGTTTTTGGAGGACATGCTGAGGAAAGAGTGCCTAAGAAGTGAATAATGGGGGCTGGGACTGCAGAGGTGGGCCTGTGCTGTCCTGTGGGCAGTCTTAAGAGCAGGCTAAGAGATTTGCACTTTCCATTGGCTACTGGGACACACACCACACTGCAGAGTGAGGAGCAGTGTGTGGTTAACATGCATGTGAGATCTTCATGCCTGTGCCTGTCTGGGCCCAAGTAGGCATACTGTAAATGAGGGGGAGTGAGTGAGCGAAGCCTTTAGGAGTCTGAGGGGGAAATGTGTGATATCTTAATCAAAATAAGGGTTTAGGAAGAGTAATCCCAAGCATCAATGTTGAGTGGTTCCAAGTCCACAGGCCTTGAAGCCAGATGCTATGTAACTGTATTTCAATTTTGATCCCTGAGGCTGGGACCAGCCACTTA
Source organism: Ctenomys sociabilis (assembly GCA_004027165.1). Lineage (NCBI taxonomy): Eukaryota > Metazoa > Chordata > Mammalia > Rodentia > Ctenomyidae > Ctenomys > Ctenomys sociabilis. The sequence goes on along the minus strand of PVKA01022861.1, from coordinate 17,189 downwards.
TCCCCTCCAAACACCAGCTTTCCTGTTTGTGAAGGGACATAATAGTACTGCATCTACCATAAGCTTGTACTTGGCATTTGCATGTAGCACTTCCTGAATGTGCATGTGTTATTACACCCCTCTCCTCACTTCGCATGCTGCTTGGTGAAGGAGGCAGCACTGGCCTGTCACTGTCTTTCACAAGAGGAATTCAGAGCTCAGCAAGGCCAAGGGCCTTCCCTGGGGCCTTTCCCCAAGTTGTTATTTTTCAGTAGTACACCTTCTTTAAGACTTTCCTCCCTCAGGAGCTCAATGATCTGTCTTCTCTGGGTTTTGCTTGTGCCTGAATATCTGAATCATGTAATCTATAAAAACTTGATTAAGCCGGAGTAACATGTGCCTCTTGTTGTCTCAGTCAGATTCTCAGTTCCTCAGGAGCAAATTTTGTGTTTATTTCTTTTAAAAGAATTGATGGTGATAATGGGAAAAACAGTGAATAGTACAAAAAGGTGAAAAATGAGAAATAGAGGTCATCAAGCCTTTATTTCCATTTTCTAGAGGTGGACATTGCTTCCAGCTTTTTTTTTTTTAATTTTAGGGAAGGGTCTACAGGGTGTTCAGGGTCTCACTACTAGATCAGACTCATAGTGACCCACCTGTTTACAGCCTCCTAAAAGGTGGAATTATAGGCATGTGCCAATATGCCCAGTTGGCTGGCGTGGCTGGCCTGGGGATTGCCTGGCCCCTGAGCCTGCTTACAGGTGCTTCAATCTGCCGAGCTGTTTGGCTGGCCCTAGCTTGCATCTTTTTAATCTCTCCTTCCAGAAATGGTTAATGCTTGTGAAATAGTATCTATCTATACGTGAATCCTATATAGGAATAACACATGAATATGATTTGTATAATTATACAAATCATCTATGCTATCATTGATCTGTATGAGACCTGTCTATCTGCCTTTATATCTTCCATCAAGTCATTTATGTATTTCCATCTCACATTTCCATTTTCTCTGCTTTCATGGACAACCATTCCAATGTGATATATATATCTGTTATTTGGGAGCTCTTAAATGCTATTATATTAATGTTCGTGGGGTGATCAAAATGCATGGTGTTTACATTAAGGAGTCTCTTTCCATCTTGTTCCCTGACTGTGGCTGTCTTCTGTGGCTGTCTCTCTCCCAGTCATTGTGAGAGGATAGCACTGGGATGCCTGAAGCCAAGACTCCTGGTAGCTATTCTGACACTCTGTCACCTCTCAGAATGGTGCTGGACCCTGCACTTTCTCCAGTGATGTGGCAGTGACCCCTCAGCTGACACCTGCTGTGAGGAGGGATTCTATTGAACAAGTCCTCACACTGTCACAATCACTAGCCCAGTCCACCACTGGCTTCACCACCTCTGTCACTTCTCCCCAGAGTTGCCTGGAGCCCTCAGTGCTCACCTTACTTCAGCACAGAGCCAGGGAGAAAGCCCAGACTGTTTTATCCCCTTTTCTGCACCATGGTCTGTCTCTTTAACTTCTCTGTGGATTTTCATTTTCCTGTCAGTTCCTTTCTTGAGAATCTACTTCTTTCTCTTTTCTTTCTTACCCATGTTGTTAATTTGTTAGTGTCTGTGGATTCTGAAATTTGGAGAGACTGAATTGCTGCTCCTCACAACTCTGTCATTTTCCTGCATTCTGTGTTTTGCTACTTTTTGAAGCAGTTCTGAAAGTGTACTTTTGAATGTCTTCATGAGATGTGCTCAAAAATATGGTGAAGGCTACTGCTGAGTATATAGTGGAGAGCAGGCCAGCAAAAACACTACCATGTGTCTTCGGCTTCTTATTCACTGGATCCAGCACTGTGGGACTTGTCTTTCCCAAAGCCAAAATGATCATGAGTAAAGTTAAACACTGAATCAGTTCAGGACATGGAGGCAGCCACAACACACAACTCTAAAGATGTTTCAGAGAGTGGAAAGAAAGACAGGCTAAGTGTGTTTGAAGTAAGAGAGTATTTTGATGGGGATCGATGGCATTCTGTATTTCACTGTAATAATTCAGAAATGTGCTATAATTAAAAAAAAAACTTTAAACATTCACCAAAATTTTCAGTTGCATGTTGTATTATTTCATTTTAGTACAAGGTCTAGAGGATCTCACTGCATAGACTGGACCTGCAGTGGTTCGCCTGTGTTCAGCCTCCCAGGAGCTGGGATCACAGCCATGCACCACCACGCCCAATCTCAGTCACCATCTCAACGCATCCGTGGGCAGGGCTGGCACGGCATTCTGCAAATCCACCCTGACCCTTATGTCTGCCTAAGCAGGTGCTTTAATCCATTGAGCTATTTGGCCATCCCTGTATTAATTTTTTTAAGAACCTATTTTTTATATTATGGAAAAATGATAAAACAAATTTAATAACAAGATGATAGAAGAATAACAATAGTTAAGGCATTACATATTATTATCTCTTTTTAAATGTATTTTGTTGTTGCAGGGTCTTACTATGCAGCTTGAACTCATGGCAATCCTCCTGCCTTTAGCCTATCTAGTGCAGGGATTACAGGTGTGCATCACTATGCTCTGTCGGGGTGGCTGGCTCAGCATGCCCGGGGCGGGGCTGGTGCAGTATGTGGTGCTAGGGATGGAACCTTGCTCTCTGTGGTTGCCTAAGCTTGCCTAAGCAGGTGCATTAGTCCACTGAGTTATCTCACAAGCCCAATATTATTTTTAAAGTAAGTATTCAGAATATAGGATGTGGGTGAGGCTGGGGAGATAGCTCAGAGGTCTAAGTGCCTGCCTGGCAAATGCAAGGACTTGAGTTCGATCCATGGTGCTGTGTGCTGTGCTGGCCCCGAAACTGGGTGTGGTGGCATGCACCTGTAATCCTAGTGCTGGGGAGGCTGAGACAGGAAGTTAGTTCACTATGAGTCCGAGCTGTGTGGTGAGACCCTGTATCAATAAATAATAATTTTTTACAAAATATATGGGTATAAACAATTCTCCACTAGATATAAGTGTAAACCTTCCTTTTCTATGAACTAAGAGGCACTAACAATATAACTAACTTGAATATTTTTCTTTTTCCCCATCCTAGTTCCCTTTATTCCTTTTAAAAATTTCTCTCCTTTCATAGCATGTATTGTATCTTTTAGCCCTTATTTACTTCTTCATTTTCTCACACCAGAGAGGCAAAATGATGTTTACAGATGGGAGCTTGACTTATTTCACTCATGAGTATGGTTTCAAGTTGCATCCATTTACCTATGAAAGTCTCCAGTTTACTCTTCTTTAAATGGATTTTAATAAATTTCTGCTTTAACATTAAAAAATGAGTAGTATTCTATTGTAGAAAAATACCACCTTTTTATCTGTTCCTCAGTTGATGGGCATTTGGGTTGTTTCCAGGATTTGGCTAATAAAAGTTATGCTGCTATAAACATGAGTGCACATATATTGCTGTGCTATGGTGTTTTTAATTCTTCTGTACTGGGAAGACACCCAGAAGGGGAATAGCTGGGTCAATTGAGACCTCTAATCCTGGCTTTTTGAGAAACCTCTATGTTGATTTCTGCAGTGACTGTGCAGGTCTGCACTCCTGCCTGCAGTGGAGAAGGGAAGGACCTACTTTTAAAACTGAATCATTCCAGTGCTTGAGCTCCAGCCCCGGGAGTTGCACATGTTGGGCAAGTGTTCTGCCAGTGAAGTGCAGCCTCGGTTAATCTTGTTCATTTTAAATGTCCTGGATATTATCAAATTACTATTCAGAGAGAGAGAGAGAGAGAATAGTTTCTGTGCTTTCCAATAGGGTTGAGAGTAGAATCTAAATCTTTTGACAGCAACCTAGAACTCTTCTCTCACTGATAGGCTTCGTTGTTATTTTAAAGCCCACAGGCAGGGGGTATAGCTCAGTGGTAGAATGCTAACAGAGCATATGTGAATTCCTGGATTCCACCCCCAGCACACACACACACACACACACACACACACACACACACACACACGCACACACACGCACACACGCACACACGCACACCAAAACAAAGACTCATTTCAGACTGAGCACAATGTGAAACAGAAACATGGCAGGTTATTTACCTGCTCCCTCACCCCTGCAAAGTGGACATCATTTCCCTTACATTGCATGGACAGAACTCAGTCACATAATTGTATCTCATTGCAGGGGAAGCTGGGAAATGTAGTTCATCTATGTAACACTAGAATCTTAAAATTACAGAAGGCATGGCTAGGGTAGACATTAGGTGGGCAGAGTCTATGGCTGTACCAGCCTGAACGTGACCAGTCTTGTCTGATCTTAGAAGCTAAGCAGGGCTGGGGCTGGTTAGTACTTGGATAGGAGGTGGGCAGACTCCACCTAATTGGCAAGCTGTTGAATTTTATCCTGAGGTAAGTGCAGGCTTGCAGAAGGACCCACTTATTTAGTTGCCAGCTCCCCTTCATGAAGTTCTCTTGAGGCAGTTGCAGGGGGCCTGAAAGGTCTCACTGAAGACCTACAATACCTTGCTCTAGATTGAGTGCTTCACCTGCTTTCTTCCTCATCATGATCTTGCTAATAGAGTTCTCTGAACCTCATAAATAACAGAACATCTAAAAGGGAAGGGACTTACTCGAGGTGGAGGATCCAAAGCCCCGAGTGACTGCAGAGCCCAACCTTCCCTTCCACAGCTCTGGCCATTGCAGTGTGTACTGCAAACATTGCAGGTACTTCTAGGCACCTCACCTGGCCTTGCCTTTCTTAGGATGTGCAGTCCGTGTGGCCTAACATGTACTCTCCTCATTTTTCAGGTCCTCTTTCAGCTCCTTGGCCAGCTGCCGTGGCCTTGGTGGCACCCTACCCCGGTGGTCAGCCCAGGGCTTCTCTCACCCATGCAGTGCTCAGCTGCCACTGCTGAGGGCTTCAGCAGCCCACTTTATGAAACCTACACATTCCCCACCTTCAAGTTCCAGCCTCGCCGTGAGAGCATAGACTGGAGGCGCATTAATGCTTTGGATGTGGACCGTGTGGCCCAGGAGTTGGATGTTGCCGCTTTGCAGGAGAACATTGCTGGTGTTACCTTCTGCAACTTGAACCAGGAGATATGCAGCCACTGTGGGCAGCCTGTGGACCCAGTGCTGCTCAAGGTGCTGCGCCTGGCACAGCTCATCATTGAGTACCTGCTGCACTGCCAGGATTGCCTGAGTGCCAGCGTCACCCAGCTGGAGGCACGGCTGCAGGCCAGCCTGGGCCAACAGAAGCGTGGGCAGCAGGAGCTGGGCCGCCAGGCTGATGAGCTCAAGGGTGTACGGGAGGAGAGCCGCCGGCGTCGAAAGATGATCAGCACCCTCCAGCAGCTGCTAATGCAGACAGGTGTCCATAACTACCATGCGGTAAGCAATCTGCGGGGTGGGGCCAGTGGAGGGCTGTGCACCTCAGCTAGGAGGCCACCTGGCCAACACTGCCTCACAAGGCTGCTCTGGGCCACTCTCACTGGTCTGGAGCATTTTAGAGATGCTGCGTATGGGTAGAAAGCCTGTGAGGTTTGATCAGGCTCACTGTGGGGTGTGTGTGTGTGTGTGTGTGTGTGTGTGTGTGTGTGTGTGTGTGTGTGTGTAAATCAATGTATGTCAAGGTAACAGTGGAGCCAAGCCCCCTTTGGAAAAGTGACTCCATTGTTGCATTTGAGTTTTCGAGTCCCTCAGCATAGAAAGTGTGGATTAGTGCTATGGTTCATGGCTAAAATGTCCCCCAAAAGCCTCAAGTTCAGCACTGGATCTTTTGAAAGGGGAGTCCTGAAATGTGCTGGTAGGAGATGGGGCCTGGCTGGAAGAGTGGGCCACTGGGGCTACGCCTGGGAGGGGGTACTTTTGTCCAGCTTTTCCTTTGTCCCTCTGTTTCCTCGCTGCATGGGGTGAGCAGTGTTCCTCTGCCATCCCCTTCCACCATGATTTTTCTACTCTGGATTTGGCCAACTATGAGCCCAAATAAACCTTCCCTCTTCTGCATTGTGAGTGTCAGCTACTTTATGCCATCAATGAAAAGGTGACTAATATAGTTGGGCACATTTGTCCTTTAATAAATCATGGTTACCAGGTCCTGAGGCTGTAAGCACAAGTCATGGTGGTTTAGATTTTCAATTTGGTGGTGAATGGACAACCCACTTCTCACAAAACTTCTGACATCTGTTGTATGGATTTCACTCTCTACACTATGCTATTCTTCAAAACCAATGAGTGTCTTTCAATTTAACTCAGTCCTGACACCATATACCTGGAGACAGGGCCAGGTCCCACATAACCACTTAAGACTAGCTAGCTCCCCCTCAGGTGCCAATTGCAAACCCTGGGCCTCCTGTACTGCTGTGGCCAGCACAGCTCTAGAAACGCCAAAAGAAGGATGGTGGGTGATGAAAACAGACAGGAATCAATACACAAAAGCTGAGGTCAGGTGGAGCCCTCTCTACTGAGGGGAGAAAGGAACCACCCAGCATGTGCAGCAAGTTTATTTATATCATCAGCATATGAATAAATTCATGGTGACTTTACAGGGAGAGTAGAATCTGGGACAGGAAGGAAATCTAATCTATTAGCAGAACAGTGAGCATGTCCCAGGCTTCATGGGAAACTAGTAGTGGCTTCTCAGGGACAAGAAAACTGTGATATCACTAGCAAAGGCCAAGTCACTATATGCATCAGCTCTCTGAGCTGTGCACACTTCTTATGTTGACCCTAACAAACTCATGAGAGGCAATGGCCTTGTCCTAGATACCTGAGGTACAGGTAGCTTCACTCCCAACACTATGCTTCCTTGACTAAAACAGAAGGTTCCCAAGATACGGTTCTCAGGTTCAGTAATTTGCTAGAATGGCTCAGAATTCTCTTCCTGGTTTATTACAAAGGATGCAGCTCAGAAGAGCTCAGTTGATGACATGCACAGGGCAAAGTATGTGGGCCCTGACACTTCAGTGTGATCACCACCCTGGAAATTCTCAGACTCAATCCCACTATTTGGGACTTTATTGCAGATTCTGCCAGGCAGGCTCAATTGATTAAATATTGACTGGCTTTCTGCAGAGAAAGCCAGTCCTTCTTGACAGCTGCCTTCCTTATGGTGGCCAGCATGTTTCTCAGCTCCTCATGCTTCCTCTTGGCATGGATGTGCATCCCCACCCTTTTCTTGATGAACTTGAGGGCACGTTTGTCCTTGGAGACCTTGAGCAGCCCCATTGCATGCTGCTCATAGGGGGTGAAGCCATACACCTCCCAGATCATGTCCTGCACGAATTTGGTGTGTTTGGTGAGGCATCTGCGATGGCAGCTGTGCCTCAGTTCACTCACATTCTTAGTCACCTTGTGGCCCTGGGATAGCAGGCCCTGGGATAGCAGGAGGACATGGTTTACTGTTCTTTGATGGTTGCTGCGGTGGCTGGCTGTTGTGATTAAGTAAAAAATCTCACCTTTCTCCTTCCTAGAGCTCAGGGGGTAGGGTTTGAAGTTCTGACCCTTCAGGCCTACCTTGATCTTTCTGGTGATCAGCTTCCACCCTAGAGGCATCCAGAGGTCCTCAGCCACCTAAGGATATAAAGAGAGTTTGTCCCTTCTGTAAGCCTGCAAAGCCCAGAAGGTCTTGTGTTAAGAACCATGTACTAAGAACAAAGAGTATTACAAAAGAAGCTGTCATTCTTACTGCTCAGGAAATGACAGGTGTTAAGAGCTCAGTGTCAGGAACCAGGGATGGAGGCCAAACGTATATCCTTATAGCTCAGGGGATATAAATGAAGGACCATTTTGTAGTGAAAAAATATATATCTGTACATGCAAAATAGTTAGCATAGATATACAGCTACTTTCTCTTAGTTCAATGAGAAGAAAGTTTTGAACTAATAGTGTTTAGATAAGATATCATGTCTGCATCTTGTACTATGAATAACTACTACAAAGACAACAATCTGCAGTGTATTAATTATTGTAACTGTCCTACTAACCTGTTTTGAAACTGTTTCATTGCTACTTCTTTCTCAATAAAATTAATATAAAAATATATCCTTAGAGCTCAACACCGTAGTGGGACAAAGTTGATAAAACAGTAATTGATATGTTGCTTTCGACTAAAAAGTCAGTCTCTCTTTAGCGGTTAGTGATAAAACAGCAGCCTAAGGCCGAGCATGGTGATGCATACCTGTAATTCCAGCACTCTGGAGGCAGAGGCAGGGGGAATCATTGTGAGTTCAAGGACAGCCTAGGCTTCAAAGTGAGCTCAAAGCCAGCCTGAACTGCATAGTGAAACCCTGTCTCAAAAAAAGACAAAAGAACAAAACAACCCCAGTAGTCTAACCTGGTTAATGCTACAAGGAAATTTACTGATTAACTTAACTGAAAAGTCCAGGGGATACAGAGGAGCTCAGATCTGTCTTGTCCTAGGAATCAGGTGGTCAACAGGCTCTAGCTTCTCTTTTCTGTATCCATTCTGATTAGGGTTAGACTGTGAGTGACAGAAAAATCTCAGATTATTTATTTAAACCAAATAGAAGCTTATTTTTGTCTTTCATTAATGAAGTCTGAATGTAAGCAACCCAGGGCTGGTGTGTAATGGCACAGTTATCAGGGACACAATTCTTCACGTGTGGCTTTGCTTCATTGCCGAAGGTGATTGCCTGAGTTCCAGCCCTCAGGGCCACCAGGAGGATGGGGTGAGGAATGGGGTCCTTCTTCATCAAATTCCCTTTTTCTCTGATCAATTAGAAAAAAATGTGCTGAGCTGAATTGTGAAGTCTGACGGTGAAAAGATGACAGGATAGGGAGACTGCAAGTGCCATGCCTTAGGAGAGAGAGGTGGAAGTTACAGACATTGTCTATTTGCTGACCTTTGCCTGTGGTGTTCTGAATCCTGGGGTGAAATTGAGATCTTCTAAGGGGCAGTGCTGGGGCTAGAACCCAAAGCCTCACACATGCTAGGCAGGTGTTCGACCACTGAGCTACATCACTGGCCCTGAGGTTTGTATTTTTAAATAAGAATTTTTATTGTGCAAACTGAAGCATATCTAGAAGAGGAAAGGGTATTAGAATGAGCCTTCATTTGCACCCTGCTAGCCCAGCTGTTCTCAACTCACGGCCAGTGGCGTGGCATCGATTTCCCTGCCTACTTTCCCACCTAGATTTTCTTGAAGCATACTAGTTGTGTGATTGCGTCTGTAGCATTTTCTTATTTCTCTTAAAAAGGCAAGGTTCCCTCTTTGAAGCATGAACACCACCATCACCATATCTTGAAAAATCAACAGAAATTCCTTAGTATCATGTCAATCAGTTTTCATAGTTTCTTAGGATGGTGGCAGTGTTTTGAATTAACATCACTGCCTGACTCAGTAAGTCATATTTTTATTTATTTTTTCTTATTTTTGTGGTGCTGAAGATTGAACCTCAGGCTTTGCACATGCTAAGCATGCATTTTACCACTGAGCTATGTACCTAGCCCTTCAAATTCTTTATTTTTGGAGCAATCCAGGAAGGATTGTTTAAAGGGAGGGGAGTTTTGACACAGGGGAAAGCTCCCAGGCTGATGGCAGGGATTTAATCTCAGACTCCCGATCACTTTCCCTCGGTAGTGCCACCTGTGCGACAAGACCTTCATGAGCGCCACCTTTCTCCGGGGCCACATCCAGCGCAGGCATGCAGTTGTGGCAGATGCTGGTGAGTCCAGGCAGAAGCTGGGGAGCCCGCTGGGTCTGTAGAAAGGCCCGGGGCTTGGGCAGTGGGCCCAGGCAGCACACAAATGTGCACACAGAACGCTGCTCTCATCATTTAATTGAGGATGGAGCCATCCCACCGTTCATTAAAGGAGATCTTCGATAGGCCGGAAGAGTTCTGACCACTTCTGCGAAGAAGGGAACAGGTAGCTCCAGCCTTCGCCTTGTCCATTCCCATGATGAAGCCTTAGTCAGTTCTTGGTTTCTGAATTTCTGTGGCTCTCATCGGGAAAGGGACAGTCAGACAGAAGAGCTTTGGAGGGCCTTCACCTCCTGGCCTTTAGTCGGTGTGCAGTTCTTGGAAGCAAGCGCTGAATAAACTTAAATGGGGTAAATGAGCAGCCAAACCAGTTCTTTGGCTTTCCTATGTACTGAGCTTATCATAACTTAACCACTTTGTTTAATTTTACCACTTCAAATTCTAACACGAGGAGCAAGGCCGTATGTTGTCCCCACAAAGACATCTTCATACTTGATATCTACGTTTTGAGATGCAATAGAAATACCTGTACAACAAAATAAATATATAGAAAGTTTAAAGAAACCTTTATTTTCCATCATTTCAATTCCTCTTTCTAAAAAGAGTTTTAGAACAGTATCACTTACCTAGTTATTATATATCTTATAGACCTAATTTTTGTTGGCTCTGCACCAGGGGCTAAGGAAAAATAAATTTTGCATGTCTTAAATACTTGTTTTCTAACAACTATGTGCCTCTGATATAGAAATGACATTAGATTTTCTGATGTCTTTAAGTTGTCTTTGAAAATGTGATTTTTAATGGCTGAATAGTATTCGATTGTGTGATGATCATAAATTTACGTCATAATGTCCTTGTACTGAATATATGTGTTGGTTCCTCAGAATTTTCATAGCTCAGGATGATCAACATTCTCCTGTGTGCATGGTTCTTAATATTTTCTTAGTGTAAGGAGAGGGAAGATATGCTAAAAAGTTGTTCAGGTTCAAGACTTTTCATTCACAGGCAGCTGGCTTCTGAAATCATTTCATTCACCTAAAGTAAATTCTGCGACCTAAAAATTGTTTTCAAAAAGACTAAACCAAGAAAAGCTATACCTTTTGTCAAAGGAAGGTTTAATGTTTTAATAACAGTACCATCTGTCTAGAAATTTCTTGTACTTTAAAAACTAACAAATATTTGAGAACAATTGATGTCTTTTTTATTGACTCTTGCTTTATCTGTATTTAGCTTAGCTCTGTACTTCATAGTGAGTCATTTTTGACTTAAAGACCTTGAGGTAATAGTAAGGGAGTATTTTAAGTTTTTATCACAAAAATGATGTGAGGTAATTAGCTAGATTGACTCATTCTACAACATGTGTTTACATCTATAATGTAAAACAACATGGTTTACATGATAAATATATGCAATTTTGTTTGTCAATTAAAAAACACTAGCCAGGCATTAGGGCCCAGACCTGCTATCCCAGCATTCTGGGAGGCTGAGGCAGGAGGATCACAAGTTCAAGTGCAGCCCGGGCAGCTTAGCCACTCACTGAGATTCTGACTCAAAATAAAAAAGAAAAGCATTGAGAAGGTAGATCAGTACAAAGACCCTGGCTGGGTTCAATCTCCAGTACTACCAAAAAAAATTGTTTTAAAGATTAAAGTATACACCTAAAATAATCTTAGAACATTTCTTCCAAGCCTCTACCTTTCCATTGGAAACTTAACATTGTCTGTGCAAATTATACTTATTTTACAAAGTGACCTGAAAGCTACAGCTGCGTGCACTGCCTAGCTTCCTTTCTCTTGAGAGCTGAGTAGGGAGGCTTTCTGCATACGCACTCTGCTTAGTATCCCATTTTTGTCACCTAGTCATTTTGCATTTCTGTGTGCCAGGTCCATCAAAATACTAATTTGAAATGACAGGACAATGACAGTTTGTATTTACTGAGCTTCATGCCAGGCACTGTCTCGATCATGTCGTGTTGTCACATTTCATCCTCAAAGAGCAGCTCTTGAGTTGGCTATTGTTATGATCTTTGTTTTGCAGTTTGGGAAGTAGAGGCACAGAGAGGTAAGCCCTTCGCCCACCATCAGCCAGCTGCATGGCCAGGCTTGCCTCAGGCTGGGTGTGACTGCGCATGTGAGAAGCTCACACTCCACTGCCTTGTGCTTTCTCTTGCCATGGCCTCCAGGAAAGCAGAAGCAGCAAGAACGGCCAGCTGAGGAGCTACTGCAAGAGCTGAGAGCCAAGCTGCGGTGGACCCAAGGGGAGCTGGAAGCCCAGAGGGAGGCGGAGAGACAGCGCCAGCTCCAGGTGGGCGTGGAGGGGAAACGTCAGAGAGACCCAGGGCTGTACAGGCTATTGTTCCTGTGGAGCCCACAGGGTCTCTGTTCCAGCATGGTTCCCAGAGCTGAGAGCCAGAGCCAGAGCTAGAGTGTCACCTTGTTGGATGTGGTGAACTATTTCAGGGAGTCTGGGAAGGAAACACCAGATCATTTTGCTGGACCCATGTGATCAAAAGTAGAGCAGAGAGTTGCAGTTTCCTTTGTTAGTCAACACTTACTGAAGGTATTTGAACTTGAATTTTAACTTCTTGTACTACATGGTTGGTTGGCTTTTTGAGGAAAAAAAGTATGGGTATGATTCTGAAAGGCCCAGGACCAAGGCTGGAGGAAATGTCCAGTAACTGTAGAATGAAAATACACCAACATGGCCTGCTCATTCCTTCATCTGCCCCCACCCCACCATTCATTACCTCGGTAAACATCCATTGAGCACCAACTGTGCCAGGCATTGTGAGGAGGAAGGGGAGAGAAGATAAGTCCTTCTTCTCAGAGACTTCATGGTTTAGACAGGGAGGGCCACTCTGAGGCCAGGCACCCCGGCTGTGGGGTGAATGTTTTGCATCTCCATAGTGACATACACGCCAGTGGGGTAGAGCAGATCTTCAACAAATATTTGCTATAATGTGGGATTAATGATTCAATTGTTCTTGCCTTTTTTCTTTTGAAGGAAGCGGAGCTTACTCATCAGAGAGAAATAGAAATGAAGAAAGAATTTGATGAATGGAAAGAAAAAGAGCAGACCAAACTTTATGGAGAAATAGACAAGCTGAAGCAGTTACTTTGGGATGAATTTAAAACTGTTGCCAACCAGAACTCTACATTAGCAGAGGTGCTCAACATAAAAAGCCTTTCAAAGATTTTCTTTCTGTTGAAAACCTGCTTATTTGTTCTCAAAATTCATTTTGTAGGGGAGATGGCTCAGTAGCTTAAGTGCCTGCCTGGAAAGTGCAAGGTTCTGGGTTCAATCCCTGGTACAAAAAAAAAAAATAATTCATTTCGTAGTTTGTATTACTTATATTTCATGTTGTTGAAGCTAAGACACTGTGAAGCTGGAAACCAGAGGCAGAGCCTAGGGATGTTCACAGTACTCTTGCTTGTTGGCTGTGTGACCTGCTTGACTTTAATGTGCCTGTTTTCTTTCCTGTAGGACAGGTTGCTGAGAAATTTAATGAGCACATATACAGCATCTAACATTATCTGGTATATAGTAAGAACTCCTGGCATAGTAACCTTATTTTGCCATCATGTTTTCATTACTGCACAAGAAATGAGAGATTTTTTTTTTTTTTTTTTTTTTTTTTTTGGTGGTGTTGAGGGTCCAACCCAGAGCTTTGTGTCTGCAAAGAGAGGCAAAATTTTAATGAATACATTTGCTCCTGAATATAGGAATGTGCACATTCTCTGAATATTGGCTGTGTGTCTGAAGCTCCGTTGGGGTCCACTGGGTGTCTGGAGGTCACATACAGCAGCTAACATTTACTGACTATATTTTCTATTTCCTAATCTCTGCAGAAAGCACTTTACATACATTTTTAATCTATTTATTTACTTAATGTGTTTAGTACAGGATCCTCAGGGACTTACTCCACAGATCAAACTTGTGATCCTCCTGTTTCCAGCCTCTCAAGTGCTGGGATTCCAGCTGTGGGCCACCATACCCAGTCTCAGTCATTGTCACAGTGTGCCCTGGCGGTGGGGCTGGCATGACAAACTGGGGATCGAACCCTGGTCACTGTGTCTGCCTAAGAAGGCACTTTAATTCACTGAGCTATCTGGCTGGCCCCATTTTTAATTTTTATAATAGGCAAACAGCCATAATATTCTAGGAGAAGATATATCAGTTTATTAATTTTCTTTTAAATTAAAAAAAAACTAGTTATTACATTATTTCTTTACAGTTCATGAAATTGAAACCACATATTTTGCTTCGTGTCACAGAAGTAGTAAGAGTTGGAGGTGGGATTTGAAGCTAGCTCTTAAAATTCCAAAGCCCAGATCTAACCAAATTTATGCAGGAAGATTTTATTAAAGTTATTCCTGGGTTATATCTTCCCTTGTAAGTCTGTAACAAGAGAAATGTTTCAAGGAAAAAAAGTATTCTTAAAATGTATGTATCTTTCGCTGGTCCCCCTAACATCAAGGGGAGTTTTGGTTTTGCATTTAACTGCCCAACAGTGCTTCTTGGAGTCAAAGCCAACTTTGCCTAAAGAAACATAGATACAGCTTTTTGAAAGGGGACTGGAATAGGATATTTCTGGACACAGAGAACAAGGAGAGGAGCTGGAGAGGGAGATAAACTAGGGAGGGGGCAGGTGCCCAGTGACCCGCCTCTTCCCACCAGACCCATCTCCTCACCGTAAGTCAGCTACACCTTCCAAAACATCTGGGCAACATCTAAATATGAACTGTAACGTGGCCTGAGCCATCCCGACCTAAAGCTCCCCTTCTGGGCCAGGGGGGAGGTGTGGAAGACAAGATGTTGCTCCACCATGTGGACCTCAGCGCCTAACGCTCACCTCCACGCCACCGTTCCCAGGCTCATCTAAAAAATCACCCAATTATTCTCTGCACTTTGCCTGACATGGTGCTGGCTGAGTGGACATTTGAAAAATCAGTTGTGAAATATGAAGTTACTGTTCAGAAACTACCTTATTAGGGTCATAGGGTGACTTCCGGTTAGAAGATCCTGAGGATTGGCAAATTAGGACCCAATCTTCACAGTTTCCTTTCTAACTTGGGTCATGTCCTCCTAAACTGGAACATCCCATCCTTTTATTATTAATATTTTAGAAATTCCCCTACAAGATCACTTAGGTTGTGGTTTTTGTGTTTCACATCTGCCTTGTCTTAACATTTTATTATTTTGCTTTTGTTAAAGTACAGGCACAAAATTGATTACAAAATCACCAGTGTATTTTAGTTACAGAATGGTTTTAGTTTTTTAAAATTTCAGGCTGGAGGAAACCAGGTAAGATTCCTTTTGGAAAGATTATGAAAAGTACTGTGAGGTAGTCAGTCTTGAAAATGTAGGCCATACTCTCCTTGAGGTTAGGGGAGCTGAAGAAAGTGAAGTACACTGTGAAACTATTTCTCCTCAAAATTGCCCCCCACAACAGAAGTTTGAGAGCCCACCTTGGCTGAGTCATCTGACAGGAGAGAGAACTTCATATTAGAGAGGGGTGCACCAAGCTGCCAAGGAGTCTTTAGCTGAAATGCAAATACGCTGGAAGTTTGTGATGCCAAGAGCCCTGCTCTGTGGTGTGTCGTAGTGGAGGTGTAGAAACCAGAAGGGGCAGACACATCAGAACCCCCGAGTTGTGCTCAAGTCTGATAAAGCATTTGACTGTGAAAATATTTAAGGATCTTAGATGTAATTAACATTGACTCCAATATTACTTAAGTAGTAACTGTCAAGAGATAGCAAATATAATGCTAAGTCTCAAGGCCTTGCACAAGGGGTTGTACACAGGGTGTTCCCACTGAGCTATATCCCCCACCTTTATGTTTTTACCCCCTTTTGTTGAAATGGGGCCTTGCTAAGCCACTAAGTTGCCAAGGCCAGGCTTGAGCTTGAAGTCTCCTGCCTCAGCCTCCCACAGTGTCATAGATGTGTGTCACCATACCTGGCTGCAGTTTCTTAAAGTTGTAATAACGGTTAAAAATTTTATTCAGTAAAGATGGGTTGTGATATATATATATATATATATATATATATATATATATATATATATGTAGTATTACATATCATAGATGGGCGTAAAGACGTATTCTCTGGTGCAATTCCTTCAGGTCACCTACTGCTAATAGCTAAGAATCATCAGGAACTGTGGCATGGCTTGGAGTTGTCTTTCTGGTGACAGTGAGGATATTTCTGTGAGGAAGGGGCAGGAGTAGTCTGGGGTGCCTGAGGGTCTCTAAGTGTCTGGTTTTCTACAGTTTATTTCAGACTGAGAAAGAAATGGGGCAGCAGTCAGAAGAATTCAGCATTTTAGCACAGCAAAATTTATGTGAAATTGAAAGGATGCTCTTATGCACTGTAGCTGGGTCCTCAGGAGGGAAATGTTGATTTGTATGAGCACTTGCTGATGCATGGGTTTAGGGAGGACGTGTTGGGAGGCTGGAGTTGAGGTAGGGTTTGCCTTTCTGACAGTGTTTTGGGGTAACGTGTAAAAGTCAACATGAGGCTTAGATCTGGCCTAGATCTTCATCTAAATAAAAAGATGCCTGGCCTTTTCAGAAGCTGCAGGCTATGCAGTCCCACAGGGTGACGGAATCCAACCTTGGGTCACTGCGAGATGAGGAGTCTGAGGAGCGACTCAGGCAGGCCCAGGAGCTGCAGGCCCTGCGAGAGAAGCTGGAGACCCAGGTGAGCTGAGGCCCCATGCTGCTCTTCTCAGAGCAAGCCAAGGACCTGGTCATGCTCAGAAGGCCCTGTCTTCTTTGCTCTGTGGGCTGAGCAAAGCTGGAAGACATCAAACCTCTATTTTCAGACTTTGTCCCAACTCACGATTACATAGAATAAGATTCTCAGGGCAGGCTTGTATAAAATGTCCAATTTTCCTGAGATCTTTTCTAAAATACATCCAAACATATGATTGACACTTTTGTCATCATTTCATTCTAACCCAGTTGAAAACAATGCAGGAAGTATGACAGTGTCTTAGATTTGGACCTATTTGACAGGGATCCAGGGGTTGATGTTAAATAACCAGTGCCTGGAGCCAATGAGCCTTCCTCTTTAGCATCTAGCGATCTCTGCGCTGTAAGTGCTTCCACATGGCACACTCTGTGCTACCAGTGTGAGGTCATGGAACGGAGCTGGGAAGCCCGTGCGTCCTGGGGCGGCTCTGGCCGCTGCTGAGTGGCCTTCTCCAGGGCCATGGAGGAGCACTCAGTCGCTAGGCGATGCTGTGTTTCTGTCTACTCCAAGGAGGATGACAGCGCTTCGGGTCTGGCAGCTCTAAAGGGTTTGCCACTTTTTCTTCTATGAAATCTTTTCATAGTATTTGCCTATTTTCCCACTGTTTGTTTTCCCTAGCCATTTGTGAGTTCATGTAATATGTGGGAATTAGCCCTTTGTTGTTCTAGTTGTGGCTGTTTCCCCAGTTTTCTTTGTTCCTTCAATTTTGATCAGTGTGATTTGGCTACAATGTATGTTTGTGG
>PVKA01022860.1:21921-36669 GCA_004027165.1 Ctenomys sociabilis | reverse complement strand
ACCACCACCACCACCACCACCACCACCACCACCACCACCACCACCACCACCACCACCACCACCACCACCACCACCACCACCACCACCACCACCACCACCACCACCACCACCACCACCACCACCACCACCACCACCACCACCACGACCGCCACCACCATCACCACCACCACTGCCAACACCACCACCATCACCATCATATCTTGGGAAAGCCCAGAGCAATAGGAGATAGGAGGTTGGGGAAATAGCTCAGTGGAATAAGCACTTCCCTGGCCATCACAAGGGCCTGAGTTCAATCCCTGGTTCCACACACACACACAAAAAAAGAAATACCTAAATTCTGAGGCTGGGAGGCTTGCCCTGGGATCCTTGCATTCCTCCCTAGCATCTTTATAGGACTTTTCAGAGTCCACCTACTGGCCCTGGGCCCCCACTTCCTGCTCTGCAAGATGCACAGGTTGGTTTCCATCACAGGCTTGGCAGAAGGTGAGACATACAAAGCGCCTGCCAAAGATGCCCCAGAAGTCTTGGCCGTTGCAGCTGCTAATACTAATAATAATAATGTTCAGGGGTCAGGGAGATGGCTCAGTAGAATAAGCACTTGCCTGGCAGGTGCAAGGGCCTGAGCTCAGTCCCCGGTTCTGCAAACAGTAATAATAACATCCATCGGGGCCGTGCAGACACAGAGCACACTCACCCACAGTAATTCAAGGTGTTTATAAACATCAACCGCAGAGGCCGGCCCAGCTGGGCGTTACAAGGGGTGTTGCAACACTAGGGGCTATCATCTCCCAAATATGAGAGGTAGGAGAAGAGAAGAAGCTCCTAGAGGCTACACACACAGCGTAAGCATCCGGCCACTGAAGGGCGCGGAGGAGATAAGTTTCAATCTAAATGTCCATGTTCACTGCAGCGCGGCTCGGCAGAGCTGAGTGTCAGCAGCAGCCTACATGGCCATCAACAGATGAATGGATAAGGAGAGTGTGGCAGGTGCACACAACAGAGTACTACTCGGCCATAAAGAAGGATAAGCTCGGATTATTTGCAGGAGAATGGGTGCGCCTTCAGACCATAATGTTGAGTGAAATAAATCAGATGCATAAGCTGAAGTGGCTCATGATTTCTTTTACATGAGAAACCTGAACTATAAATCATTCAAAGAGCAAAATAAAAGATAGACAACAGGAAATGGGAGGATAGACTTTGGAGACAATGGAAGAGGGCGTGGTGGGGGGTCAGGAGGGCAGGAAAGAGAAGTAAAGGTGATCAAGATGTGACCCTCTACGCATCAACTACCCATGAGGAGTGAAATTTGTGTATTGCAAACACTTCATGAAAAAAAATAGTTGTTTGTTTGTTTTAAAAAAAGGAAAAGCAAAATTCTGTACCCCAGGAATCTCAGCAAGTCAGGTCATGTTTCCTTAGGAGCCTGCTTAACCGGGGGTTTCCCCTTCTTTGCTACCAAAGGTAATGGGAAAATAGATTCACCAGGAAACTTCCATCCCCAAATAAATCCCAAAGACAATTCCACTACACATATATGCACAGCCCTGGTGGCATTTGCTCTTCAGCCAGCCACACAGGAAAAAAGGGACGTCACTCTACAGTCTGTTCCTCCCGGCAGAAAGCAGGCCACCAGCTGAAACTCCAAGCCCTCCTTGGCCACGGAGGGTGACCTCTCTCTGGGAGGATGATACAAAGCTTGCCAGGAAGTGGGACAGCCAGCCCCCGAGGTACAGTGAACATCTCTGCCATTTGCCCAAGCAAGAAGAGCGCTGCTTGTGTATTCAAGGCAAAGTCCAATTACCTGGTGACGGAGAGGAAAGGGCAGTTGGAACAGGAAAACAAGAAACAGGAAGTGGGATGGGGCTGGGAGGGGCTCGGGGGCCCACACTTGCTCAGCACAGGGAGGGTCTGGCTTCCATAGGAGCACCGCCTTCCTGGAGCGCCACGACCTCTACCACTGAGCCCAGATTTTCTTTCTCAGGACACCAGTCCTATGTGCCAGGGTCTACAGCGGTTGCAATGGCTGTGTTCTCCAAGAATTCCAGCATTCACACTTAAGACATTGTGTGACCAGCAGCAAGTCGTGGCTCCAGAAGGTGACGAAGCCCGGAGGGCTATGACCTCCTGTGTGGGGTTTGTGCCCTGACACAGCCCCCGGAGCACTTCCGCCTCGGCAGGGCATCATCTAGGAAGCAGGGGCGGAGTCGCTCACCAGCCACTAAATCTTGTAGGTTCTTGATCGTGAGGCTTCCAAGCTTCAAGAACGGTAAGAAGTGAATTGCTGACATTTACAAATTACTCCGTCTTGCCGGGTATGCTGGCACATACCTATCATCCCAGCACTCGGGGAGGCTGAGGCAGAAAGATCACAAGTTCAAACCCAGCCTGGACAGCTTTGTGACTTAGACACTGTCTCTAATTTTTTTTTTTAAGGCTTTGGGTTCTAGTGCCACAGAAAATAAAAATCAACCCTATTGCTGCTATTATATCAGCCTGCATGGCCTAAGAGGAGGCTTACCCTAGTGACCTCATTTTAACTAATTACTCCTGGAAAGACTCCCATTTCCAAATAAGATTACATCCTGAGAGGTAGGACTTCAGCGTGTTAACTTTTAGGAACACGATCCAACCCATAAAGGTTACCTACTTGGGTCTCGGCTTTCTTCTCCATAAGACAGGCTAAGTCATGAATGGGTGAATAATCTTGATGAACTGATAACAAATAAGGAAGCATTTACTCAAAAACACAAGACTGGCTCGGGTGCGGCACAGTGGTGGGCGCTGGCCCAGATACACAAAGCCCTGGGCTCCATCGCCAGCGCGGCAAGAGCTGGACAAGCAGATGACGTGCGAACACTCCAGATGGAGTCTAGGCAGACTTGAACTTCCCCAGAAGGCCCCCAGGTGGCTCTGTGGGGAGGAGGTGGAGCCCCCCCAAGGGGCGGGGCCTCTGGAGAGACTGTAGGTCCTAGGAGGACTCCCGCCCCTCACGGGAGGACTCCTGCCCTTGCTTGCAGGTCATGAGGTGAACAGTTTTCTAACTCTACTCACTCTTGCCTCCATACACAGCCGTCTTGCTGAAGCCCGAGATAACGGGAACATTCGATCCTGGACTGAAGCATCCAAAACTATAAGCTAAAATTACCTTTTTCTCTTTATAGTTAATCCCCTCAGTATTTTGTTACAGTGACAGGAGAAGAAAACACATGAACACAAGAAAAATTCACCCTTAAAGAGCCAAGGGTGCTGGATACCAGGCTTAATCTACTTTCTGTGTCTATAACAAAATAAGACTTGGGCATTTATTTTTCCAGTACTGAAGGTCGAACTCAGGACCTTGCACTTGCCAGGCAATGCTTATGCCACTGAACTATCTCCCCAGCTGGAAAAAAATTTTTTGAAAAAAAGAGGCTCATAGATCTGGAACTGGGCAGCCCAAGCATGGGGGCCTGGAGCTGCATCACGAGGGTAGGGACAGGTAAGCAGGGACATATTTGACAAGGCAACGCGTGAGAGGTAGGCTTGTGGCAACACGCCAAGAGGAGTTAAGCACCTGCTCCTCGTTTCCTGCTCTGTTCCCTTCGTCAGCCCTCTAGCACTTATTATGTTGTTTGCTTTTTGAGGCAGGGTCTCCCTCTGTAATTCAGGCTGTGTAGCACAGGCCAGCCTTGAGCTACGGACAGTACTCCAGCCTCAGCCTCCCAAGTGCTGGGATTACAGGTGTGCACCACCACACCCAGCTCTACAGCACTTACTGAAAAAGCATTATACCCTGCACACTTCACCCGCATTCATTCTCACCACAGCTTTATCAGCACCACTGATGATGTCTCCATCTCACTGACGTGAAAATGTAAGCACAGAGAAGTCAAGTAAGTGGCCTGAAGGCACACAGCAAGGGAGGGATAAAATCCGTGTCCTTGGTTCTAATCCTTAAATACAGGTGGTTGCAATTTTTTTTTTTTTTTGAGAAAACATCACCTGGGGCTGGGGAGATAGCTTGGCAGCATAAGCACCTTCCTAGCAAATGTGCAGTCCTGAGTTCGATCCCCGGTACCACATGTTGTGCTGGCCCTGGAACCCCAGGTGTGCCGTACCAGCCCTGGATCCTGGCATGGTGGAGCACACCTGTAATCTCAATGCTGGGAGCCTGAGACAGGAGGATCACTCCAAGTCTGAGCTGCATAGTGAGACCCTGTATCAAAAGAAATTAAAAAAAAGAAAGACCACACAGTAAATATTTTAGGGCTTGTGGCCCATATGGCTTTGGGCTCTGGGCTGTATTGGTTGGCCCCTGACCATATAATAGCCTGAGAACTTTGAAAGTAAAGCTGATCAGAATTCCCCCATGACCTCCATGGGATTTTCATCGCAGCTCCAAAGCCAGTAAAGTACCATGAGGTCATTCATCAGGAATCAATCTGATTGGTGCACCAGTCATAATTATTCAAATGAGCTGGGCTAGGGGAATGACTCAGTGGTAGCCTTGCCTACCTACCATGTGCGTGTCCCTGGGTTCGATCCCCAGCACGGCAAGAAGCAATAATAAAATAATTACTAAAACAGTCTTTTAATGTTCATATCTTTCTACTTTAAAAACATTTCTGGGCAGAACTGTGTGAGGGAGACTCACCAGGTGTGACACTGCACACCTCTAATCTCAGCAGCTCAGAAGGCTGAGCCAGAAGGATCGCAAGCTGGATCCCAGGCCGCACGATGTAACAAGACGGTTTCAAACTAATCAAAAGAACTGGACATGAAACTCAGTGTGAAGGCCCTGAATTCAGTCCTCAATGAGGACTGAAAAAGAAAAACACTGTCTAAGCACTGCCTTATTTCAGGGAAAAATATTTCTTCGGTGGAGATCTATGTCCTGTCCTTCCATAGCAGGGATTATCAAACTATACAAAGTCAGCCACTTATCTATAGCATAGGTAGCTGCTCTCAGGCTATAACGGCCCAGGCAAACTGTTGTCCCTGAGATGGCATCAGTCAGATTTTCTGTTTCTATGAGAAACCACCCACGTGCACAACTTGAAGAAGAAAGGGCTGATTCGGGCTCACCGTTTGCAAGGTTCTGCGCACGGTCAGCTGGCCCTGGAGCAGGAGCAGTGCGGGGAAAGGCATGGGGCAGCAGGGCTGCTCACTCACAGCACCTGTGGAGCAGAAAGCAGGGAAGAGCCCCAGAGGAGGAGGCCAGGGACCAGATAAGAGTCCCCAGCATCACACCTCATGATCCACGCAGGCATTCCCAAAAGTGGGCCTCACCAATCTCCTAGATGTCTCTCAAACCCATCAAGTTGACAATCAAGACAAACCACCAAAGAGACAATATATCTACATAGCCTAAGATACTACCCAGTCTTTAAGAGAACACTTCCTAAACCCTAGGCTAGGAGTTATTCATTTAGGCTATGTAATTCTAGCCATTCCCTTACCTTGAGCTATTTTACAATTCTGAAAGCTCTTGACACCTGGCAATAACACAAACTAGAGAGCCAGCGAGATAGCTTAGCGGACCAAAGTGCCTGCTTAGGCAAGCACAGGGATCAGGTTTAATGTTTGGCACCACATTCTGCACCAGCCCTCCCCCGAGGCATACTGAGCCGGCCACCGATTCTGGGCATGGTGGCACATGCCTATAATCCCAGCACTGGGGAGGCTAAAAACAGGAGGATCACTATGAGTGCAAGCTGTGTAGGAAGACCCTGTACCAGATACATTTTAAAAAAAAAAAAAAACCTATACAAGGTCTCTTGATTTATGCAATGGCTTAACTTACAATTTTTCCATTGTTACCTTAGGTTTATCAGAATTATTTTTATTTTCAGAATTAAATGCCATTATGAATTGCAAAACATCTGTACTTCTTTTCTATATCCATGTAAAAGCTGTAATGTCCAACAGAAATCCTCCCCACTTGCCTCCACCATGGTGGAAGCGACCAATTTACACTGTAACTTCAGTTCTTCTTTTTGTGTGTTTGTGCTGTGCAGAGGAAGCACTCTGCCAAGGAGCTATCCCCAGCCCGGTATTCCCAACCTGGAACTGTGTCTGCTATTCAATGTGTCTCAGTTACTTTTCTCTCCTTGCTGGGACAAAATATTCGACACCCAAAATTAAGGAAGGAGAGGTTTATTTAGCTCACAGTTAGTGGGTGTTTCAGTCCATATTTGGTTGGCTCAAAGGCAGGGTGGCACAAGGCAGAGGGCAGCAGCTCATGGTGGCGAAAGACAGCAAGAGCAAAATGAGAGGAGCTGCAGCAGCAGCAGGGCCGGCCTCTCTCCCTTGTACTGAGTGCAGGCTCGCTGCCCCAGGCCGGTGCAGCATTCGCACCCATAATCCCAGTACTACTCAACTTCATAATCCCAGCATTGGATTGTGAATTAATCACAAACTCTAGAAGCCAGCTCCAGTGACTACATGAGGCTTTGGGGGGACACCTAGACATCATAAACCATAAAGAATTGTCCTCTGGACTAATGTTAAATGGTTCCCTCACTCATGAGTCATAACACTTCTGTGTCATGAGTCTCAGGATGTATTCTTCGGGGAATTCTTTGATAGGTTTGGGCCGTAGTGTAAATTGCTAAAATAACTGTGGTGGTCATCTAATATGGCCAGTTCCCTTAAAACAAAGGCCAGGGGCCAGGAGATGGCTCAGTGGAATAAGCACTTCCCAGGCAAGCACAAGGGCTTGAGTTCAATCCCCAGCCCCACCAAAAAAAAAAAAAAAAAAAAAACAGAGTTAAAAAAAAAAAATGAAGAATCTCCTCATATATTCAAAATTGGGCCTGGGGAGATGGCTCAGTGGAATAAGTGCTTGCCTGGCAAGCGGAAAGGCCTGTGTTCAATCCCTGGTTCCACCAAAAAAAAGCTCCTTCTTTGACAAAAAAAAAAAAGCCGGGCGTGGTGGCACATGCCTGTAATCCCAGCACTAGGGAGGCTGAGGCAGCAGGATTGTTGTGAGTTCGAGACCAGCCTGAGCTACAAAGTGAGCTTAAGGCCAGCCTGAACTGCATGGTGAGACCCTGTCTCAAAAAGACAAAAAAAAAAAAAAAAAAAAAAAGGCCTATGCTCCAAGACCACCTCCCCCTTGTTCTCCCACTTAGCCTGGGACATAATTTATTTTCACCCTTCCCGCTACACCTCAGGGAAGACCCCCAGTCAGCTCCCTCAGATATGTCTAAATATGCCCTTCAAACCCCTCCCCTGGCAAAAGGTCATAAAAGCTTCAGCTTCCTTTGTCCAGTTCAGAGAATTCCTTGACTTCCCCAAATTTCCTCCATGTCCTCAAAGAAAATAAAGCTCTTTCCCTTTTTCCTTCTGCCCGTTTCTCTGCTGCACCGTTCATCTGAAAAACACCTATCACTCTTTAACATTACTCATTATTCATTAACATTACTGATTCCATGAGGACTTGAAGAGGCGCTCTCAAGTTGACTTTAGAAGATGAAGATTGCCCTGCAGGTCTTACAACAATAGCACTGCGCTGTAGGTTTTGTTCTGGCAAGTACGGAAAATAAATACCTTATTTAACGGCATGTGTGGAGGCTGAAGAAACTGTTGAACAGTTCTATGAGTGTTTATAAAGCATTCATTTGTGTAACCATTACCAAACTCAGGATACTGGACAGTTCCAGGGCTCCAGTTGGGCCTTTCTCAGCTGACAGCATTCATTCACTATGTATCCCTGGAGTTTTTCCTCCCGCAGGAAGCCACGTGGATGGGCATCCATCTAGCTCTCACACCTATGGGCTCCATAGTGCTATCATTGGATATGTAATGTCTCCCAAAAACCTCAGTACAAAAGGCTTGGCGTCCAGAGCCACCCTACTGGGAAGTAGTGGAACTTTAAAGAGGCGGGACCTAGTGGGAGGAAGTGAGGTCATTGGGGGTGTGGCCTCAAAGGGGATTGTAGGATCTCAAACTCTTCGTTTTTGCTTGTGACTTGTGATACAAGTGACGTTGCTCCACCACGTCACAATTTTTGGCTCAAAATTGTGAGCCAAAACCAGCTTCTACAAGTTAATGATCTCAAGTATTTTCTTTTTTTTTTTTTTTTGTATTTAGTGCAGGGTCTACAGGGACTACAGGGTTTCACTGCACAGATCGGACTTGTAGTGCTTCTCCTGTTCTCAGCTTCCGAAGCACAGGGATTGCAGGCGTGCACCATCACACCCAGTTTCAATGGAAGTTTCAGCACACCCCAGAGGTGGGGCCAGCACAGCTGGCCTGGGATTGAACCACTGATCTCTGTATCTGTCAAGTATTTTCTTACAGTGACAAAAAAACAGAATAGGAGCCCTCGACTTTTTTGGCTTCGTGGAAGATAGTTTTTCCATGGGGTGGGTTTGGGATGATTTAAAGGAGCCCACAACCAGGGGCCTGTGCATGTGCACTTCACAGTAGGATCCACACTCACATGAGAATTGAATGCCGGGCTGTTCCCGGACAAGGAGCTCGGGTAGCACTAAGCCATGGAAGCGACTGGAGGCGGAGCCGAAGCTCCCTTCACCTGCCCACGGGCTGCTCACTTCCTGCAATGCAGCCCAGCTCCTACCACGCCATGACCAGTACTGGTCCCTGCCCTGGGCGAAGGGACACCTGGACGAATACACATATCCACCGATGTAACCAATCTTAGATCACAAATCTTTAAATTGCATTTTAACTACGTTTTCTTGCCATGATTGCCTAAACAGCAGCACATAATAATTGTTCGCCTACATTATGTTTGATATTACAAGTTACCTAGAGATGATTCTGAATATATAAGAAGATGTGCATAATTTGTATTAAGTAGTATACCATCTTATTGCAGGGGTACGAGCATCCACGGATTCTGGTATTCATGGGGTCTGGGAACCAATCCTCCGCAGACCCTGAAGGACAATTCTACACAGTTCATACCCACTGGAGTCTGGCTTTCACTGAGAATACAGCAGCTGAGATTCATCAACTATTTCACTGTGGGTTAAAGTACCTTGAAAAGCATGCAGTACTGTGAAAAAAAAAAAAAAAAATATATATATATATATATATATATATAGACGTAGTCTTAGAAAAATGTATACATGCAGGGGGAGCAGTTTGTCTTAGTCTGGACTCCCCCAAAAGCAAGCCTGAATACTGTACCTGAATCAAGTGAAAATTATTTTAAGAGTCGGCTCCACAAGACCCCCTGGGAAATGGAGAGCAAGCCAGGGAAAGAAAGCAGCCAGCCAAGAGCAGGCAAGCCAGCCCTGTGCGCAGCCAGAGCTCAGTCTGCGGCCGAGGAGGCGGCATAGGATGCAGACCTTGGAACTGCCCACCTCAGAGCAGGGGGTGGGGTAGGGGGTGAATCCTGCACCTGCAGCCACTGCCAGAGAGCGTTAGCTCCTAGAGCATCTGGCTGATGTGTGTGTAGGTCACAGTACGCTCCTCAAGGCCAGGGAAAGGATCCCGGCAAAGGAGTGCAGGTGTTGGCCCTGGCTGGAAACAGGCTTTGAGGTCCTGGTGGAGGACGGTAGGGGCAGGGCAGCCAGAGACGGGACGAATGCACAATCAGATCATGAACTGCCTCTGCTCTAATTTTCTTCCACTTCTTGAGATGTAAACATCAAATATTTTTACAGCTACTCACAACGCCTTGCATGGAGACCTTCAGAATCATCTCTGTGTCTTCTAATTGGACTGCCACTCACAGATAATATTGCTATATTTATACTCTCTCAATACAGAGACTTAGATTTATTTTTGGAGTTGTGAATCAGATATGCGCACTCCAAGTGTGTGTTCATGCTGCTGTTTATCTGTCTCCATGGGAAAATAAGGGGTCATTTCCCTTCCACCCTCTGCCTCACTGTGACCTTTGCCCTATGACCTTTGTCTTGTTTATAGATGCTTTCAGCAATAACTTCTATTGGCTTCATATTTTCCCAGATTTTGCAAAGATTACGATTTCATTGAATTCATATGGTATCAGGCGGGGTTCGACCAACAGAAGGTGAACAGCGACCTGAGTTTTTCAGCCAGCAAATGAAAGCTCAGTGTCACTGCAGATCTGCAGGGGAAGTGGGCATCCTGCACCTTGGGGCTGCCTGGACCCTTGGCCCAGTTCTAACGGAAGATGGGCAAGATCTGGTAGGAGCTGGGGAAGGGCCCGTCTGTCAGGAACATGTGCTGGTGTGCCCAGCGCCCCGAAAAAAGAAGAAAACAAGGGGCACTGCTTCACAAACTCATGCTGGCTCCGGTGTGGCCGTCGCTAACCCAGAATCACACAGGGAACGGGGCCTGAGGAGCACAGCTTCAATTTAGCTACACTAATATTATCCAAAGTCACACATCCCACCCAAAGCAAAGGAGCTGCAGTTGCAGGGCCTACACTGGTTAGTTCTGTGTTACTGCAGAAAAGGGCCTGGAACACTAATTTATAAAGAGAGGTTAGTTCATTTCCAGTGTAAAGGTCAAAATTAGGTGGCCCCTCTGGATTGGCATCTGATGAGGTCGCAGATGGAGGGAACGTGCAAGGAGCAAGAGCTCACAGCTCAAGGCAGGAAGCAAAGAGGCTCTGGGCGGGGCCAAACAATCCCTCTGAGGACACGCCCCCAATGAGCTAAACCTTCCCTAGGCTCCGCCCTTTAAAAAGCGCACAGCACCACCAATAGCACACTGCCCTGAAGAACTAGCCTTTAAGTACAGAACTGTAAGGGACATTACCCCTGTTCAAACCCTAGCGCTGCCCCCAGGGAGGAGGACCCTGCTCCAGGCAAGGAGGTCCCAGCATCCAGGGGCCACGCTGAGATGGATCATGCAGCACCTGAAGTGCTAATGGGATAGGAACGCCCAGAGGTAGTGAAGGGATCAGAGGGGGCCTAGGGGCACCTAATAACAGCCACATTCCCCCCACATTTGTCATAGGCATGACAGCCAGATGAGGACAAAGTGCTCCGTTCCACCCACCCCAGAACGTTCCACCCAGTTTCCAGCAGGTTTAACAGCTTTCAGAACACAAACTAATCAGATTAAAGGTCCAAAACACCTTGTTTCTAAGGTATTTTTCTTTCCCATCTTGGGGGAAAGAGGGGCAAAAACCAGTCAAGCAAGTGGGTGTGGCCTGTCCATCACATGACCCATCAATCACCTGCCAAGACGCAAAACACATGCACAAAACACAGAATCTGGGATAACTAAGCAAGTTTCTAGACTGTGGAGGGACCAATCTGAGTTACGCCACAGTCCTTTGCTCTACCAGCTAAGGGAGCACAAAAGACCAATCAGAAAGCACCACCTTCAATTCTTCATTTGTATCTAAAGGGAAAATAAGCAGGCCTCTGATAGGACAGCTTAGATCTGACGCCAGGGTCAGAGCTTCTGATAGGACAATTACCCCAAATGCCTTGTTACTGGGGAGTGCAGTATTCTAGGAATGGGAAATATCAAGGAGCCCGCCAGTGGCTGTGCTGTGAACCTTCTCAGCGGTTGCTCTCACTCTGTACTGGATATTTCTTCTCTACCTTAAATAATCCTCAACCCTTACTATCTTTTCTGCGGGTCTTATCCAATTCTTTGCTCATGATGCCATGAACGTGGGAACTATCCTCCCAAACTCAGACCCTCTGAAGTGTGTTCTTCGCCCGTCTCTACACCTAGGCATCCTAGGTGTACTCTGCGAACTCTAAACCTCCGAGCTGCTCAGGTAGTTTGCTTTCTTCTGTTTTGCAGTGGTGGAGATGGAACCCAAGACCTCACAGATCAGCACCCCAGCCCCTGAGACCTTTCAAAAAACCAAGAGGTTCTAAGAGAAGCCTCATGTTAAAATTGCCCTGCATTAGTGACACCCACAGGACAGCTTGAAATGAGCCCAAGAGGAAGTATTCACACCATGAGAAATGGCAGGCGGCGCGTCCTCCAGGCTACCCACTCTCCGGGGAGAAATGGAGTGAAACACCCACCCCACACCACTGTTGGTAAGGCCAACAGTGCCACATCCCTGCACGGCTGGTGGCCAGATGTCATCACCATGCCCTCACAGTAAGGAAAGAAAAAGGGCCAGGGAGATAACTCAGGAGCGTAAGCACCTTCCAGCAAAGTGCAAGGATCCAGGTTCAACCCCGGGCACTGTATGCCATGCCAGCCCCATCCCGAGCCAGCCGCCAAAACCTGGTGGGGTGGCACACGCCTGTAACCCCAGCTCTGGGGGAGGCTGAGACAGGAGGATCGCTACAAGTCCAAGATGCTTAGCAAGACCTTGTACCAAATAAATACATAAAAGATTTTTAAAAAGAAGGAGAAGCCGGGCGTGGTGGCGCATGCCTGTAATCCCAGCACTCGGGAGGCTGAGGCAGGAGGATTGTTGTGAGTTTGAGACCAGCCTGAGCTACAAAGTGAGTTTAAGGCCAGCCTGAACTGCATAGTGAGACCCTGTCTCAAAAAGACAAAATAAATAAATAAATAAATAAATAAATAAAATAAAATAAAATAAAAAGAAGGAGAAGGGCCAGCCAAATAGCTCAGCGTTTTAAAGCGCCTGCTTAGGCAGATTGAAGAAGAGCCTACAGTTCAATCCCTGGGCCAGCCGTGCCAGCCCCGACCCCAGGGGGCATTCTGAGATGGCAATTGAGACTGGGAGTGGTGGCGCGTGCCTGTAGTTCCAGAATTTGGGAGGCTGTAAACAGGCAGATCATTATGAGTCCGATCTATGCAGTAGGACCCTGTCCTAAAATATTTTTTAAAAGGAGGGGGTAGGTAGGGAGGGAGGGAGATGAGATGAGAGAAAGAAGGAATTAGCAGAACTTCACTTAGGATTACAATATCAATTAGGACAGAATTTTTATTTTTATTTTTTTATAAGTACATGTCTGCAAGACAGTGATCGTATTCCTCATAGGGGGCTGGCACAGGCGCATACCACATGTGAATTCTCTGTGTGTCCCTTCCCCTCTCTTTCTTCCCCTGTCCATCTCTTGATCCCCTTCTCTTTTGCAAAAGATCCATTGCCCTATTTCTTATTTCTTTTCCTCTTTATTTATATTTTGGGTCTCTCATGTAAGAGAGCCCATGTGATATTTAAGCTTGTGTGGAAATTCCAAAAAGAAAAAAAAAAAAAAAAAAAACTAAAATTAGAAATTCTATTTGATCCAGCTTTTCCCCTTTCATGTATCTTCTGCAGAGCTGAAGTCATCATACAACAGTTATACATGCTTACCCATGTCTGTAGCAGCTCAATTCATTACAGCTTAAAAAATATTTGTGACACAACGTGTCATTGTCCAGCCCTAGCTCATCTCAAACTCCTCATCCATCTGCCTCAGACTCCTGGGTGCGGAGACGACAGGCATGGGTGTCCATGCCCCACTCAGTAAAAATTATTTTCATTAAATCTTGACCCTGAAGCATATGTCTTTTTAATAGTGCACTGAAAAAATAGGTTGAATTGACTAGGTTTTTCATGCAAAACAAAAACTACTTATCTGAGCAAACACCCAATAGACTAATTATGGTGATTTAGACTTCTGTGTGGGGTAGAAATTCCCTCCAAGATGAATGAAGTGACCCTGCTTCTTTAAGAAAACAACCCACTGTATTTGTGACCATGGTAAAATTGGAACATTCCAACTAGAATTTTAGTAAGCATGTATCTGTCACCAGGAGTCTGACAGATTTCAATAGTTAAACATGTTTTGGAGTGTGCTGGGTTTGGAACCCAGAGCTTTCATGTACCAGGAAAGCGCTCACCACTAAGCTGTATTTCCCAGCCTGACTTCTGATGAAGCTGGGCCTGAAGACGGCAGCCTGCAATCCCCGAATGCAGGAGGCTGAGGCAGGACCATCACTATGTGTTTGAGGCCAGCTTGGGCTACATGTTGAGTTCAAGGCCAGCCTGAGCTACAACATGATAAGGCCTTGGCTCCAAAAACAGAACAAGTGATTGAATCAGTGAATGAACTTTTCTGATGAGATTGAGGAGTTATGGTTTGCATCTACATATCACCCCAAAGCCCCATGGGATCATAGGGTATGGGTTTTTCAAAGGTGGCTAAATCTAGGGCTCATGCTTGATTCGTTGTCTACTGCTGGGATTGGCCAGTACAAGTGCTATACAGGCCCTAGGGCAGGTAGCCTGACTACAATATAGAGGAGGGAAGTCTGGGGAGATAGCTCAGGGGTCTAAGCGCCTGACTGGCAAGTGCGCAGACCTGAGTTCGATCCCAGCGACCACATATTGTGCCATCCACTGAAACCAGGCATGGTGGCACATACCTATAATCCCAGTGCTAGGGAGGCTGAGACAGGAAAGTCACTATGCATCCGAACTGTGTAATGAAATCCTGTATCCAAAAATAAATGAAAAAAAAATAGGGAAAGAGGCTTTCTCTCCCCCTTTGCAGCCTTTCTCTGCTGTGGACAGGTGCCGCTATGCCATGCCACCTGCCTTGCAGCCCGCTGAGTGTGCTCAGAAAGCTCCACAAACAGTGAGCTAAACAAACCTTTCCTTCCTTAATTTTGGGCATCAGGTATTTTATCTCAGCAACTAAGACAGGGATGATATTTTATTTATATTTTTAAAATCTTTTATTTATTTATTTGTGCCACCCAATTTCAGTGGCCCTCACGGTACCAGGGATTGAACCCAAGACCTTGTAATTGCCGGGCAGGCACTTAGACCACTGGGCTATCTCCCAGACCCAGGATGATTTTTTTTTTTTTTTTTGTCTTTTTGAGACAGGGTCTCACTATGCAGTTCAGGCTGGCCTTAAGCTC
>PVKA01022860.1:6024-21821 GCA_004027165.1 Ctenomys sociabilis | reverse complement strand
TCCCCAGCACTAGGACTATAGGTGTGTGCCACACCTAGTTCCAGGGCCGACAGGGCATGTGCTACTTGGGATCAAATCTGGGTCCTTGAGCTTGCCAGACGGGCACTCAGCCCACTGAGCCATCTCCCTAGCCCTATTCTTTATTTTAGGACAGCCTCTTAGGCAGGACTAAAGTTTGCAATGCCCCTGCCCCAGCCTCCCAAATTGCTGGGATTACAGGCACACACCACTGTGCCTGGCTCTCTTTTATTTGAGACAGGGTCTCACTAGGTCACAAAGTTTCCGCACTGTCCTAGAACTTGTGATCCTCCTGCATCAGTCTCCCAAATAGCTGGGAATACAGGTATACATCACCACACTCAGCAAAATTATGACTTCTTAAATTTGGTGTTGTATCAAAGAAGAATTTCTGGGCTAGGGAGATAGCTCAGTGGCTTAAGTGCCTGCCTGGCAAGCACATGATTCTGAGTTCAATTCCCAATACCAAAAAAAAAAAAAAAAAAAAGCAAACAAGAATTTCTGAATTGTATGAAAATACTACTGAGACCTTCCTTCTAACCACATGTCTGTGGACTTTACAGACTTCAACTAAAATGACAGCCCAGCACAGAGTGTGCGGGCCTCATTATGATAGCAGCTGTCTCCCATTAAGCCACGCAGCACCGACATCTGCAAAGACAAAAGCGAAGCCTGTTTTCTCATTAACTCTTTTCTTGTTTTAGAAAACATAATGAAATATGAATTGTGTTCCACTGCAAAATGAATTACATGTTATTTTAATTTAAATCCATATTGTAAATTTTCTGCCTTGATTTCAACATAGTAAATACTGACAGACATAAACTCACAAAAACATCTGTGAGATCCCCAATGATTTTAAGAATGCAAAGGTGTCCTAAGGCTCTGCAGTGGGTGCACCACTACTCCAAGTGCGCTTCATAAATTGTGAGGCTTCGCTTTTTCCCTTTGAGGCCCTAACAAACACAAGAGTATGTTTCTCACTTTTTTTTTCTTTTTTTAAATTTAGTACAGGGTCTATGGGTCTCACCACAAGGCTCAGACTCAGTGATCCTCCTGTTTTCAGCCTCCCAAATGCTGAGATTACAGACACACCCCACCTCCCCCAGTCTCATTGGCCATTTCAGTGCACACGGGGGGGGGGTGGCACAGCTTGCAGGGTATTGAATCCCGGCCCCTGTGCTCTGCCTAAACAGGTGCTTCAGTCCACTGAGCTACCTGGCCGGCCCTTCAGTTTATTTCTGAAAGACACGTAATGATCATGCATATTTACAGGCTGCAGCATGACAGTAATGTGAAACCTATCTAAGGTGTAAGGATCAAATCAGAGTAACCAGCAGGCTCCTCTACTCCAATATTATATTTCTGGGGGGAGTTCTGTATTTTAGGGATGGGTCTAAAGGGTGTACCAGTTCTCACGGACAGATCAGACTCATAGTGATCCTCCTGTTTACAGCCTCCCAAGAGCTGGGATTACAGGCAAGCACCACTGCCCAGTGTCAATCGCCCCTCTTAGGGCGCCCCAGGACGAGGCAGGCACAGCAGGTCAGGGCTTGAGCCCCTGGCCCCAGTGTCTGATTGCAGGCTCTTTAATCTGCTGAGCTATTTGGCCCGCCCTTTACGTCTTTAGATTTGGAACCCGAAAACCCCCTCTTGTAGCTCTCTATAAAATATTAAATGTGAAAAGGAAGCAATCCTCCCAAAATCATTTCTGGAGGCAAGTATTATACTGATTCCAAAACCAGAGAAAGACAACCGAAAAGGAGAACTACAGGCCAATCTCCCTCATGAACACAGACACAAAAATACTCAATAAGATCCTAGCAAATAGAATATACCAAATCATCAAGAAGATCATATACCATGACCAGGTAGGATTCATCCCAGGGATGCAAGGATGGTTCAATATTCGAAAATCTGTAAATGTAATACACTATATTAATAGACTGAAATCTAAAACCCACACGATTATCTCAATTGATGCAGAGAAAGCTTTTGACAAAGTCCAACACTCATTCATGTAATAAGTTGTGGCTCTTGTCACTGCACCATGCTGTAGAGCAGCTAAACTTACCTCGCTGTTATGGTGCAGTTAGGTTTTTCAGCGGCACAGTAAAGAGACAGGAAAGATAAAAGAGGCCTTTATTGACCCTAAAGACTTGAAGAAAATCTGAGGGAAATGGGGCGGGACTCTTGTTACCTTAGACAGAGAAAGCTGAAACTTTTACAGCCTTTTGCTAAGCTTAAAATTTGAGAGCTAATTTCAATTACAAGTAAGGACCTGATTGGGGTCTCCTCTCTGTGTGTGGAAAAGGCATCCCGCACTGGGGAGGGGAAGGAGGAGGAGGTGATCTCTGGAAAGATAAGCTGTTGTTCAGTAAAATTTTCCCAGCTCAGGCTGGCAGCTCCCCAGGTCTCCCCTCCCTCGGGAATGCAGACTGGGGCCTTCTCACTGCAGGGGAGACACTTGAGGCAGTTTGCTCCCAGGAGTCTCCTCCTTACAGGGGCATTGATAAAGCTAACAAATGGGGGCTATAAAGGAGCATCACAGCTTCCCAATGCTCTACAACAAATGCACAGGATGTGCTTTTCTCAAGGCTAAGATAGGGTTAGGCTGCTAAGATGGCAGACTTTGCTTCCTTCTGTAGCTCTACTTACTTGATGATCTAAATTGTACAAAGGGGCACCTCTCTTGTTTCCAGGCCCAGCCGTTTTGAGCATTTCTAGTGACTGGGAAAACCCTCTTAGTCTCTCCAGTTTCTTGGAAGTTCCATAGCAGGATGGGACAAGACAGACCTGGGGAGGAGGGACTGTATGCCTCCTGGCTAACGGAGTTTTAGGCCCCAGGACCACCCTCCTTCACCCCCCTCCCTCTTGCCTCACATGACCACTGATCTACTCTGTTCTAGATCAAGAGGCCTGACAGGAGGGAGGTCACTAGGGAATGTTCTAGAAGGGAATTCTGAGACTTTGCACATATACCCATATCTAGCTAGTCCCTTAAGTGACAGGCAGGTTCCAGCTTCCAGAGGCCAACCTGTTGACAGTGAGAGTCACTGACATGTACAGGATAGGTGGTGGCTTCCAGGCATGGCGGTGGAGACCTGAAATCCCAGCTAATTAGGAGGGTGAGGCAGGGGGGATACTGAATTTGAGCCCTGTCTGGGTAACTTAGTGAGAACTTTTCTCCAAATAAGAATATTTTTAAGGTCCAAGGGTGTAGCACAGCGGGACAGCATCTGCTTAGCATGCATGAGGCTCTGGCTTCAATCCACAGCATCATAAAACCTGACAGCTGATAGGTTATGGCGCTAGTATGAATTGCTGAATTATTATGGTGGTCATCTAATATGGTTCAAGTCCTTAAAACAACAGCTTATCTTCCCAACGACCACTTCCTCCTCCTTCTCCACTCTAGCCCTGGGTACAGCTTCCTTTAACTTTTCCCGCCCACACAAGGGAGCCTCCAATCAGCTCCTTGTGTGTCACTAAACCCGCCCCTCAAACTCCGCCCCTAACAAAAGGCCATAAAGTCTCAGGCTCCCCCTCTCAGGTCACAGGATCTGCCCATCTCCCTGCCTTCAATCCTCTCTGTGTATTTAGAGTTAATAAAGGCTTCCCCTCCCTCTATTTCTGCTTCTCTGCCGGGCCCTGTGGCTGCGCTATCGCTGTTGCTTCTAAAACCTATCCATAGCAAAGAGCAATGAACCGGAACCCACAACTCAATTCGCCTTTGTTGACTGGAAGTTGTGTTAGTCATGTTTTCATCATTGTGACAAAACATGTTAGAGAAACCAGTTTCAAGGATGAAAAGTTTACCTGGCCTCAAAGCTTCAGAGGTGAAGCTTCCTTCGGCTTGGGGCTGGAAGAAAGTAGAAACATCATGGTACTGGCAGCATGGGGGTGAAAACTCTCAGTCTATGGCAGCCAGGAAGGGACAAAATACCCCTTCCAGGGCTGCCCACAGTGACTCCCTCCCTCCAAGCAGATCTACCCCCAACAAATGTTCTCACCAGACCAAAACCCACTGGTCCTTTTGTTGTAGGCAGTTGAATTAGACAGAAATATTATAGGCAGTCAGACAGGGTCAGGCCCTCAAGGAGACAATATGGAAGACAAGGTGACTTTGCAACTTTTGGGGAGGCGGAGAACTGGGGATTGAACTCAGGCCCTTGCGCTTGCCAGGGAAACACTTATTCCACTGAGCCATCTCTCCAGCCCCTAATTTTGCAACTTTGGAAGAGACAGACACTCTCTGCTGTGGGCCAGACCTCAAGATAAAAGAGGAAACAAATATAGCTACATACTTCTCTAGGGATGGGTATCAGGGATTGATATCTGAAGTAGGTATCAATCACCTTGAGAGAGCCCAAATAAGTCACTGACCCAACCCCCAACAGGAAGAGACCCTATTCCCTATTCATGCCCTTTTGCTATGTGACTCAGTTCCTCATTTGGTACTGAATTTAATCAATTTTACCTGAGCAATGGTGCTTCTAACCATATTGATTGACAATAGTTTTGTCCCGTCTCATGCCCACCTAAGCGAGTTCCCATGTTCTCCACCCACCTCACCACAAGATTTTACGCTATAAATGTCCCTGGAAGACACACCTTCCTGGGGACAACCCACTCAGGACCCCCTCCTGTCCTTCTCTTGGACAGGAGCTTTCTCTCCCTCAATAAATATATTCTGCTCATAACCTCCATTTGTTCCCAAAATTCATTCTTCAGTTTTAGAGAACACGAACTCGTCCCAGGCACCTTGCAGGTTGGGAGTTTCATTTTTTTCCCTATATCATTTGGAGGTCAAATGTGGAGGTCATCCATTTGAGATCAGTTTTACCTCTGTGTCACTCTCCTGAGCTCAGAGCCTCTAGTCCACTCACCCCCAAAGCTCTCCTCCTTTGAACATGGACACATGGGGACCCAGTCTTCACTAAAGGAGCTCTGGGGCCATTTCAGACCCAGAGGAATTGTATGGACTTCTCTGTTACTTATAAAAGTACAGGATCGGGGCTGGGGAGATGGCTCAGTGGAATAAGTGCTTCCCTGGCAAGCACAAGCACCTGACTTCAATCCCCAGTTCCGCAAAAAAATAAATAAATGAATAAAAGGGTAAACCTGAGTCCTTTCTTGGGCAGTGCGTGCATCCTAGGACTATAAGAGTACAGGATCACTGGGATGCTAGAAGCAATCTGATTGTTGATCGTAGCTCTCAATCAGTAAGCATATCAATTATGTATCTTAATTGGCAATGAACAAGTTAGATTTCACAGCTATAGGTGTGTTATGAACCTGAACATTTTTCTTGGGGCATGTGTGTATATGTGCATGTGTGCGTGTGTGCGTGTGTGCGTGTATGCATGTGTGTGTGTGTGTGTGTGTGTGTGTGTGTGTGTGTGGCTTATGCTATTTTTATCACAGGCATAGATCTGCGCAACAAGTCATATCTAAAGAAGGACTAGGGGTGCAGCTCAGTTGCAGAGTGCTTACCTAACACACACAAGGTTCTGGGTTCAATCCCCAGCAGTATGAAAGAAAAGCAAGCAAGCAAGCAAGCAAGCAAGCAAGCAAGCAAGCAAGAAAGAAAGAAAGAAAGAAAGAAAGGAAAAAAAGAAAGAAAGAAAGCTGACTAACCACAATCAAAACACAGAACTGCTCCATTTCCACAAAAGAGCTCCATCACTCCAGCCCCAGGAGAGCACACGCTCCCTTCCCTAACCCCAGCAACCACTAATCTGCTCTCCAACTCTATAATTTTGTCGCTTTACAACTGTTATATACATGAAATCGCACCACACATAGCATTTGTCACTCCACATAATACCTCGAGAGGCAGCCAGGCTTCTCTGAGCAGCAATAGCTCGTTCCCTTTGCTGTGAGCTGCTTAGCTCCACTCACGCACGTTGCACACGCCAGCTGCTGTCACTCTGGTTAACACACAGGCCTGTGGGCACAGGTCTCTAATAAGGGTGAGTCACATCCCTTAGGAATGCAGGGCTGGGATGGCAGGGGAGAGGCGGGGACAGGAACAGTCCGGGTCTCAGCTGTCTGACTTTTACCGCGCAGGTACGTGGCAGATCATCCAGGTACAGGTGGGGACAGCTGCCCACACAACACCCGTCCCTGAACAGATGAGATCAACAGCAGCCGACAGGCCATCCCTCCTCCCTGCCGAGGGAGAGACAGACACTGTGTGCTGCACAGAGCATGCAGAGACAGATGACTCGGAGAAGCATGAGCACCAGGGCCTGTGGGGCGCAGGCTGAACTGGAACAAGACAGTGAGATGGGCCCTGGTGCCCACAGGATGCCGTGATTGGCAGTTTGAATAATTCAAGGGCCAGCGGGGACCCGGCCTGCTGCTTAGGGATACATAGGAACCATGCTTGGCCCATTTGATCAAGAGTGTTATCTGGCTGGGGACATTTTCCATGCCTCACAGTGGGAAGATGAAGCTGGGTTTGGCTGCTTGAAACACTGCAGACATCAGGGAGGATTTAATGTGGATTTCTCTCTTTCTCTCTGTCTCTCTGTCTCTGTCTCTCTGTCTCTGTCTCTCTCTTCCCCTTTTTCTTTTTTTTTCTTTCTTTCTTTTCTTCCAGTAGTGGGTATTTGGCCCAGATCCTTTGTATAGAGCTTCATCCCCAGCCTTTTTTAATCTTTTATTTTGATGCAAGACTTTCCTAAATTTCTCTGCCTGGGTACAAAATTTTTAGTCATCTTCCTGCCTTAGCCCAACCACATCTGGCTAAGAGGCTTAATTTTAAGCCTGACACCACAGTGCTTCAGGGCAATGTTTTGGAAGATATATTCTGTAGTGACAGAAAGCAAAGATAGAAATGTTTTCCCTAGAGGATTGTAGCTCAGTGCTAAAGCATGTGGTGCGCACGTTTGTAAGGCGGCCATGGATTCCATTTCCAGTCCTAGAAAGGAGGGAGGGAGAGAGTGCAAGCAGAGTCGGGCTTAATTTTGTTTTTTTCCTCATCCTGGGGAACTGAACATCAAATGACGTGAAACAAACTTGGAGTAAATATTAATTTCACTGCCTCCGAAACCACATGGCTCCTTCATGGGAGAGGAGGAGTTTCTGTGAGGATTTCCTGGAGTCATGGGTACCTGGCCTTCGGCAACACAGGTATTTGTTCAGTAAGCAGGAAATCCCAGGGATTTCCTGGGATTAACAAACCAAGAGAAGGAAGCTGTGGATCAAAATTCCTTGAGTCAGAAAAGTGGCACACACTTGTAATCTCAGCTACTGAGGAGGCTGAAGGGTGAGGGTCATAAGTTCAAGGCCTGTCTGAGATAGTTAGGGAGACGCCTTTTCACCAAATGTTTTTTAAAAGAAATGAGCACGTGTCTAGGATGTGTGAGGCCACGGGTTCAACTGCAAGCACCAATAGAAGAAAATGTACTCTATGCCTGCCCCCGCCCCCCCTTCTGCTCTTCGGGTACCAGACTCTATTGGTGGCACAGCTGCCACGTGCAGTTATCCATCCATCACTCATGGCCTGGGGGAGGTGAGCATTGTGACACGCAGGGAGCAGGTAGGCACCTCCCTCACCAACCCAGACTGGTGGAACCTGAGACTGGGAAATCTAAGCAGTCCAAGTTTTTTGGTTTGTTTTGTTCTTAAATTTGTGTATTTGGTACAGGATCTCATTGTGCAGACTCATAGTGATCCTCATGCTTTCAGCCTCCCCTGTGCTGGGATTACAAATGTGTGTTGCCACGCCCAAAAGTGGTCACCAGCTCAGCACACTCAGGGGCAGGGCCAGCGGGGCATGAGGTACTGGGGATGGA
Source organism: Ctenomys sociabilis (assembly GCA_004027165.1). Lineage (NCBI taxonomy): Eukaryota > Metazoa > Chordata > Mammalia > Rodentia > Ctenomyidae > Ctenomys > Ctenomys sociabilis. The sequence goes on along the minus strand of PVKA01022860.1, from coordinate 13,998 downwards.
ACCCTGGTCCCTGTGCTTGCCTGTGGGACCTTCACTGGCCCTCTAGTTTTCATCTTTTACATGGATTATATAATCTTTATTTCTCTTTTTTTTTTTTTTTTGGTGGTGTTGGTGGTGGAACAGGGGATTGAACTCAGACCCTTGAGCTTACCAGGGAAGCACTTATTCCACTAAGCCATCTCACCAGCCTTTTATTTCTTTTTTTTAACTATTTGGGTCAAATTTCTTTAGAAAAATTCCAGTTTTCCTTTCGTTTATGTCATGGTTATCTGTCATATTTGCCTGTCATGGTTATCTGTCATATTCTACCTCCTCTTTAGAATGAAAAGAGGTTGGTTTGCTCACTGTTTAGGGGGTTTTAGAGCATGGCACCAGCATTCAGCTGGCTCTGATGATAGTGTCCTAGCAACAGGGGCATATCCGAGAATGACAGATCACATCACTCTTCAGCCGCCTGGGAAGATGATAGATATTCAGAGCGCGCCTACCAGAAGCAGCCGACTATCTTCCAAAACAAGAAGCGGGTCCTTCTGGGAGAAACCGGCAAGGAGAAGCTGCCTCGGCACAAGAACATCAGTCTGGGCTTCAAGACCCCCAAGAGGCCATCGAGGGCATCTGTGCTAATAAGAAACGCCCCTTTGCTGGCAGCGTCTCCCTCCGGGGGCGTGTCCTGTCTGGTGTGGTGACCAAGGTGAAGACGCTGAGAACCGTGGTCATCCGCCGAGACTATCGCCACTACATCCATAAACACAATTGCTTTGAGAAGCGCCTCAAGAACTTGTCAGTGCACCTACCCCCCTGCTTCAGGAATGCCCAGATTGGTGACATCGTTGCAGTGGGCGAGTGGGGGCCCCTGAGCAGCGCAGCGCACTTCAACTTGCCTAAGGTCACCAAGGCCACCGACGTCAAGAAGCAGTTCCAGAAGTTTTAACATCACCTGGCCAACCACCAAAGAGAATAAAGTTATTCTGATGAAAGAGAGAGAGAGAGAAAGAGAGAGAGAGAAGGCAATCAATAGATCACATCAACAGGCAGGAAGCCAGAGCAGCTGGAGAAGGGCCAGTTTCCTCAATTGCAACAATTGCCTCAGAAGAATTAACCAGGGTCTGATGAAAATAGCCTTAATCTCTTGCAAGGATACTGACCCTGATGGCCTCTGACTAGGATCCACTTCTTTCCTTGTTTTCTAGAACTGGGGATTGAACCCAGGGTCTCCACTGTAATGGAAACACTCTGCATGGAGATAAAGATAAACAGGTCAATGCTGGACAAGGGGGCTGAGCCAGGAGCAAAACGAGGGGAAAGGTGGCATTCCTTCCCCTCGAAGGGACTCCCCATGTGGGCCTTGGAAGGAATTTAACTTTAGTTAAAGGCCAGAAGAAAAACTCAGCAAGCGTGAGTGAAATTTTAAACATAAAATAGCATCTACCCCCTAGAGAAAGGGTCTGCCAACTTTCCCTATGCAGAGACAAGTAGTTCTATATGCCAAAGCCAAACCACCTCATAATAGTATCATAAAAAGAATAAAATAGTGAGGAATGACAGTAACCAAAGCCACTAGAAACTTCAAAACATTAATGAAATGAAGAGGATGCAAAAAATTGAAGGCACACCATGTTCATGGATTAGAAGACTTCATAGTGTCATGGCGTTCACACAACCCAAAGTTTCAGGGTTTGGTAAAATCCCAACGGCATTTGTCTTACATGTTTTTTAAAACTCTCTAATGCATAGAGAACTGCCAAAGAACCCAAGTAGCCAAAGCAATCTTGAGAAAGATGAACAAAGCCGGAGATCTTAAACTTCTGGATTTCAAACTGTGTAGCAACAGTTATAGAAAATAAAAACAGGGTCCGGCCAAATAGCTCAGCAGATTAAAGCACCTGCAAGCAGGCTTAGGGGCCAGGGTTCGATCCCTGGGCCTGCCATTCTGGCCCGCCCACAGGGCCTGCTGAGACAGCAATTGAGCCTGGGCATGGTGGCGCACACCTATAATCCCAGCTCTTGGGAGGCTGTAAACAGGTGGATCACTGCAAGTCTGATCTAATAGTGAGACCCTGAAAACCCTTGTAGATCCTTCCCTAATATATATAAAATATAGCCATCCAGCAGAAAAGTAGAAAAGCAAGGTATATAAAATAAAGCCAGATTAATATGCTGAGGTGTAAAAGGCTCTAGACAACAACTTCTGTGGATAACCCACTACTATCGTGGACTGCTGGACTATGTTGGAGTGTTTTGCTGAATTCAAGCACCTATAATAATTGAATGCCAATAGAATACCCATCGCTGACAGGACTAAACAAGAAAAGGGGGACACAAAAGAAGACAAGATAGAGATCGGGCGCATTCAGGGTGGTATGGCCGTAGATGATACAAAGGAAGGACCATTTTATATTTGTGTATACAGAATAGTTAGGATAGACATGCAGCTACTTTCGCTTAATTCTATGAGAAGAAAGATTTGTACTAATAGTGTTTGGACAGGATATCCTGTCTGCTTCTTGTACTACGGATAACCACTAGGAAGATAACAATGTAAAGGTATTAATTATTGAAATTGTCTTATTAATCAGCTTTGAAACTGTCTCATTGCTATTTGTCTCTCAATAAAATAAAGAAAATAAAACCAGTGTGGTATTGGCATAAAGATGGACATAGAGAACAGTGGAGCAGAACAGAGAGCACAAGGGGCCAGGGAGATGGCTCAGTGGAACAAGTGCTTCCCTGGCAAGTGCAAGGGCCTGAGTTTGATACCCGGTTCCGCGAAAAAAGAAAAAAAAAAAAAAAAAACCTTCATTTAAAAAAAAAAAAAAAAAAAGAATAGAGAGCACAGGATAAGTTCATGCATATAGGGTTTACCAGTCTTCAACAGAGGCCAAGAATATACAACTGGGAAAGGTTAATCTCTTCAGCAAATGGTGAAGAGAACAATGTGTATCCATATACAAAAGAATGAAACTGGGCCCTCAGGTTACAACAGGCACAGGAATTGACTCAAAATAGATTCAGATTGTTCAAATAAGACCTGATCCTGTGAAACTCCTAGAAGAAGTGTAGAGGAAAATACTTTCACTGACCTTCTTGGTGATTCCTTGGATAAGATTCCAACATCTCAGGCAGCTAATGTAAAACTAGACACTCGGGACAGTGTCACATTAAAAAGTTTCTGCATAGCAAAAGAAAGAATCCGGAGGATAAGAAGGCAACCTAGAGAATGGGAGAAAATATTTGCAAGCTCTACCTTTTAGAAGTGGTTGCTACCTAAAATATAGAAGGAACTCCTCCAACTCCATGGCAAAAATGCAAATAACTTGTATTTGTGTAAATAGAAACACAATGTGAATAAACATTTCTCCAAAAGAGGTGTACAAAAGAGGTGCCAACAAGTTTATAAAAAGATGTTTAATATCACTAATCATCAGGAAATAAGACAGAATTGCAATGAGCTCTCACCTTCCACCTGCCAGGATGGCTGTTAACAAAAATGGAAAATATTGGTAAAGAACTTGGGACTCAGAATTTCAATTATAACATGTGGCTTTTTTTTTTTTTTTTTTTTTTTTTTTTTTTTTTTTTTTTTTTTTTTTTTTTTTTTTTTTTTTTTTTTTTTTTTTTTTTTTTTTTTTTTTTTTGTCTTTTTTGAGGCAGAGTCTCACTACGCAGCTCAGGCTGGCCTTAAGCTCACTTTGTAGCTCAGGCTGATCTCGAACTCACAACAATCCTCCTGCCTCAGCCTCCCGAGTGCTGGGATTACAGGCCTGCGCCACCACGCCCGGCTTGTATAACATGTGGCTTTTATTGGCATATTTAGTTGAAGGATTTTCAGAGTATGGTCTTCGTGAACTGCAAAAGTACAAATCTCTCCTTTGGTTCTGAAAGGAGCCTGTCCCACATTGACTTCAGACATGACTGACTGCAGGTGCTAAACAGAGTCAAGATGCTCCGTTCCTGGCTCTCCCGTCCTCTGCATTGGCTTCATCCACTAGCAAGCTTTCACCTCTGTGAACAGTTTCACTCTCCAAGCTTAGCAACTCCAAGAGCAAGTTCCACTGCTTGTTTTGAGATCTGTGCTCACAGATGAACCACAGACAGAGGTGGAATACATGGGCCGCCCAGCCTTGCTCACATACTCTGTTCTAACACTGACCTCTCTCAAAGCACACAGATGATTATAGGAAAATGGGTCCCATTATGGTTCGGAATAGATGCCCTCGTCAATTTCTCAGGTGTACAGTTTCTGGAAGTTATGGAGTGTTGGGAAGGTCAGATCATGGGGCCACTGTTGGAGATGGGGATGTGTAAAGCTTAAGCTGTTGAACACAGTGTTCACTGGAGGTACTAGAAGGCCCCTCGTCACAGTGCTCTGAAGTCAAGATAACACCACAGCTGAGCCAGCCCAGGATGCGGGCTGCTGACACCCTTTTCAGAGCAATAAAGCTGCCAACCTTAGAGATCAAATAGTTCCCTTAATTAGCAACATTTACTGCTTAGAGAAGTTCTTGAACTAACTTCCCAAGATCCTGCTCAGTTTCTACCTTGCCTCAGAATCCCCTTCTTCTGTTTGAAAACCAAATAAATATGGGCTGTCCAGAGAAGCTCTTGTCTCTACTCTCAGAGTGATTATTATAAGAATGTTTCCTATTCTGGACTCCCCCAAACCATACCACTTATCCCTTTTTATTTAAGCCTCTGACATAACTCATTTCAAACTGAAGGCTAGGCGAAGTCCCCAACAGGCCACTATACTCACCCATAGCTGCTAGGAGGTGGGGCCCGATTGGAAAAGGCAGGTCACTACGAATGTAAGCTGAAGGTGCACTCTTCTCCCTGCTGCCCCCTTCCCTGCTTCGTGGGTGCCATGGGATGACGAGCTGTCCTCTACCATGCCCTTCTTCCATCAAGCCATTTCTGCTTTGGACCCAGCCAACTATGGTTTCCTGTAGGAAACCATAAGCCAAATACACCTCTCCTCCTCTAAGTTGTTGGTGTTGGGTATTTTGTTCCAATGATAAGAAGCTGACTACTACAGCTCCCAAAGGACAATCAGAAGAATGGATACCAACCCAACAGAAGTCTACTCCATTCACGCCAGGCAAGTCCACCATCATCTGCATTATGCTGCTATAGCACAATGCCTAAGTCTGGCTGACTCATGTAACAGTACATTGTCTGCTACAAAATAGCTCGGGCTATCTCCTTAAAGAATGGTTTCCTTAACTCACGGTTTTGAAAGGTTAAAGTCCAAACAGCATGGCATGAGGCTCTGGTGAGGGCCACCTCACTGGTTCTATGACATCATAGTCCAGGGCACCTGTCTTGGTTACTTTTCTGTCATTGCTGAGACAAAATACCTGATGCCCAAAATTAAGGAAAGAAATATTTGTCTTGCTCACAGTCTGTGGCAGTTTCAGTCGATACTCAGCCGGCTCCAAGGCAGAGAAGCACATGGCAGAAGACAGCAGGAGCCGAAAGGGGGCGGGCGCACGAGCAGGCCTCTTTCCCTTCCTTACATTTATGTGGGCGAGCCACGCTCAAGTGGGTGCAGCACTCATTCCCATCGTCCCAGCATTGGACCACGAATCAACCAAAAGCCCTAGGAGCCCGCCCATGACTGCATGAGGCCTTGGGGGGCCACCTAGGGAAAAATCATGGCAGCCTCCTGACAGGAACAAATATCAGGCAGGAGAACATATGACAAAACAGCAACCAGAGTCAGGGGAAAGGCGGGCTTGCTCTCCTATAACTGTCTCCCAACAACTAACCAGGAAACCCATTGGAAGTACTCCAACCCCCCATGGACACACAGACTTCACACACAGCTTCTCCTCTTAGAGGTCCCAATATCAAGATTCTGGCATCTGATGATGACCCTCTTGCAATATGGTCCATGGCGGGAGTTAGAAGAATGAGAAGGATCCTTAATTTTGGGCACCAGGTATTGTGTCTCAGAAAGGAGAGAAAAGTAACAGACGCCCTTGACTATGATGTCATAGAACCAGGTGGTGTTTGGGCTTTGATCTTTCAAAACCGTGAGTTAAGCAAACCATTCTTTTCTTTATAAGTAAGTGAGTAGCCTGAGCTATTTTGTTACAGGAACAGAAAATATACTATTACATGAATTACCTAGACTTAGGCACTTAAGCATTGGTGTTGCAGGAGTGTGATGGAAGGAGGGAGGGAGGGAGGAAGGGAGGGAGGGATAAAAGGAGGGAGGGAGGGAAGAAGGAGGGAGGGGAAGAAGGGAGGGAGGGAGGAAGGGAGGGATGGAGAGAGGGAGGGAGGGAAGAAGGGAGGGAGGGACAGATGGACGGACAGAAGGACAGACAGACAGACAGAGGGCTTCAGAAAAGTGGTGGGTTGTGGGAGTGCTCTGTAGTGGATTAGTCCACTGATGAATCCATCGTTGGCTTGCTGTTAAAAGGCAGGGCCTGATGGGAAGTGATGGGTCACTGCGGGTGTAGACCCAAAGCATCAGTCTCCCTCCCTGACTCCTCCTTGCACTCTGCTTCCTGACCAGCAGGACCTTTCCTACCCCCAGGCTTCTACTACTTCATTTTTATGCTAAAATTGGCCAGATACAGACTGAAACTATGAGCTGTAAGCCAAAATCAACCTCTTGTCCATGAAGTAGTGGGGGCTGGGTATTTTGTTCCAGCAATGAGAAAATGACTAAAAGTTTAATGAAAACTTTTTGCATCCTAAACACCTCCCACCAAGCCCCATCTCCCAGTCCTGGGACACTGGGGATTGTTTCCAGCATCTGCTATTGGGGTGGGTCACACATTCAAACATGGAATCATTTAAGCTTGCTAAAAGACAGCGTTCATAAATTAAAAATAGAAAGCTAATGCAGTCTCCACCTAGAAGTCTGGCTCCCAAATGACAGTCCACAGCAAGGCATGGGACCATTTATTGATAGCAGCAATTTCCATCCTGTCCTGCAGAATACTCTGTCTTTATGCTATCTTGAGTTGCCTGGGGTTTTCTTTTTTCTTTTTTTTTTTTGGCTGGGGTTTTCAACTGCTGTTCTTTTTGCCTAGCTAATGATAAATTACTGTGGGTTTAGCTTGTTATTATCAATTTAATTTGTTGTGGGTTGCTTGGCAAATCCTACAGTGTTTAATAACCCTCATTTGCATCTGCAGTATTTTCAGTCTATAATTGTTCAATAAATAGACTTTAAGTCCTGTATGCATTGAGTGAAAATAGGAATCATCTGTATCATGTTGCTAAAGCAGATGTACCCATATTCCCCCAGTTTCGAGGACATTTTTAGGGTAACAGGGGAGCACTTATTCCACTGAACCATCTCCCCAGCCCTTCTTTTAGGGTAACATTCCACTTTCATCACCTAGCTGTTTTCCTGCTGGGAAATGGGAAGAGGTAAGATCTTGATTTTTCTCCTAATTGGGCTAGGGGGGAGGGATAAATTTTGGAATGGATGACTTAGAGAAATTTTCATATTTAGGGCTTGTTTTAAGATCAGAAAGTTAAGCATTGGCTGTGACTCATCCACATGGATGATACAAAGGATCTACAGAATAATGTACAGGACTACAAGATAAACCCTGAGAGGACTTCACTGACCACATAGGAAATATAAAGTTCATGTGTTGGTATATAAGTCTTGATCTACCTAGGTCTTAACCATCCAGCAGAAAAGTATAAAAATGAAGTATACATCGTGGGGCCACAATATTAAACTGAGCTGTAAATGGCTATGGTTGACAATTTCTTTGAATAACTCACTATTGTTGTGGAATGCTGGACTATGTTGGATTGTGGTGTCGAGTTCAAGCACCTAAGTTAGTTGAATGTCAGTGGAGTGCCCACTTTTGACAGGTGTAGACAAAGGAAGGGGTGTAGAAAGAAAAAATCATGATGTGTGTGTATAGACAGTACAGTTGGGATAGATAACGCTGTGCTTCTACATAATTCTATGAGAGGCAAGATCTGCACTAATGGTGGTTG
>PVKA01022859.1:20112-36537 GCA_004027165.1 Ctenomys sociabilis | reverse complement strand
CTCAGCAGCTGAAGTGCCTGCATGGCAAGCTCAAGGTCATGAGTTCAATCTCTGGTACAAAAAAAAAAGAGGGAGGGAGGGAGGAAGAGAGAGAGAAAGGAAAAAGGGAGGGGAGGGGAGGGGAAGGGAAGGAAGGAGAAGGGAAGAGAAGGGAGGGGAAGGGAAAGGAGGGGAAGGGAGGGGAGGGGAAGAGAGCGGAGAGGAGCTCTAGATTCCTTCTGTTGTGCCACAAAAACAAGCTGAGCATAGTTGCACACACCTGTAATCCCAGCACCCAGGAGGCTGAGACAGGAGGATCACTGCAGGCTTGAACCATAGTAAGTTTAAGGCCAACCTGGATCTTGTTGTGAGACCCTGTCTCAAAAAACCAAAATAAGCAAATAGAAGAAATCTGAGTAAAAGACAGGCTTTCATAAAACTGTATACACATTAGTTAATTAATTATAACAAATGTATCATACTAGTTAGGATGATAATCATAGAAAAAAGTAGATGCAAGTATATAATAACACTATACTACTTTTGCAATTTCGTCATCTTGTTTTTTAAGACAGGGTCTCAGTATGTAGTTCAGGCTGGCCTTGAACTCACTATGTAACCCAGGCTGGCCTCTAACTCTCAGTAATCCTCCTGCCTCAGCCTCCCAAATTCTGGGATTACAGACTTGCACCACTACTCTACTCACCCCTTGCAATTTTTTTTATGACTCTAAAATGCTTAAACTTGAAAAAGTTTAAGGCCAGCCTGAACTATACAGTGAGACCCTGTCTCAAAGAACTCCCCCAAATTAATCTTTATTTATTTATTTATTTTTTGCGGAACCAGGGATTGAACTCAGGCCCTTGTGCTTGCCAGGGAAGTACTTATTCCACTGAGCCATCTCCCCGGCCCTAAACAGCTGGAAATCTTTTTTTTTTTTTTCCAAATTAAATTTTTAATTAAATTTAATTTTAATTTGTGCTTTGAATGAGTAAAGGCATCCTGCTAATGTTAGTTATCATTAGGATGAGCCACAGGCCCTAGCCTGGGGCCCGTCCTACACAGCACCTGTTTGCTGAACACGCTGTGCGCCTCTGTAGACCCCAGCTTCTCCAGCTGTCCTTGTTCTCTATGACCATGGAAGTTTGGGGAAACTTCAGTCGGGTGTAGTCATCCCTCAGACTCCATGGGGCACTGGCTCCAGGACCCCTCAGGGTACCAAAGTCTGAGTATGGCAAAGACCCTTATATCTGCATATTTGGTATTGCATTTTCACAAAACCCACATGCATCCAACCGAACACTTTAGATTATCTCTAGATTTCTGAGAACAAGGAATAAGCTGTAATGCTATGTAAATAGCTGTTACACTGTAGCACCGAGGGAGCAGCAACAAGAAGTAGTCCATGCATTTCGGGAAGCGCTTATTCCGCTGAGCCATCTCCCCAGCCCCTATGCTTATATTTTAGAGATATAAAACAATCATAAGAAATTTTTACCTGTACATGATATATCTTGATTCTTCTTTTTTCCCCCAACCCCTGCCCTTCCCTTAAGAACTTCATGGATCAGGCTAACCTTGAACTCACAGTGATCCTCCTTCCTCAGCCTCCTGAGTGCTGCAATTACAGCTGTGCACCACTGCACCTGGCTCTTCCTTTTGTTTTTGGGACAAGGTCTTGCTATGTTGCTTAGGCTAGCCTCAAACTCCTGGGATCAAGTGATTTTCCTGCCTGCACTTCCAGAATAGCTGGTACAGCAGACACCACTGTACCTTTCTGAGTTGTACGTTACAGAACATCCAATGGGATTTTTCTGATACTTTTCTGACTTTATTTCAGGTCAGTTAGGACCACCATGGAGTCCACAAAGCTGAAACCACTTCCTTCACAACCAAGAATGCACCGGCCCTTCCTTCTGTGATGAAGACCCAGTGTTCAGGCCTCCTGGGGAGCCAGAGTGGGTAGTCATAGCTGTGCTCTGGGAGCCATGTAGGCTGTTCGTCCAGCAGGCCCTGGTATCCTGGCTCTGCCAGCTCCTGCAGCTTTGCCTCCTGTGGAAAAGCCAGCCTTTGGGATGGCTGGGCAGGGCCAAGAGGGACAGTGACCTAGCTGGAATGAGGTGTTCCAAAGGGCTCACCTCTGCTTACATCTCTCCAGAGCCAGTCCAAGGGACTGCCTCCTTCCTCCAGGACTGGCTTCAGCATAGGAGTGGCCTGTGATGCTGCTGCCTTCGAGGAGCTACTGGACAATCCCTCATTGTAGGTGGGGCTAGGAGGTGGCCTTTGTGGGTCCTGCAGAGGACAGAGTTCCCAGGTGCTGGGCTGCCTGACAGGGGCTCTCATCTTACTCCCAGAGTCTCCTTTCCATTCATCTCCTAGCCTCACTCCTCTGGGCAGCCCTTATCCTAGCCCCCCATTCTAGGGAGGGAGAGGCAGCCACTGGGCACAGAACTGTGTGGGCTGGCAGAGCTGGCAGGCAAACAGCAGGGCTAAATCCAGTGGCCACTCAAGATGTCTAGACAGGAAGCTGGGCTGAGAGCCACAGAGGCGCGCCCCTCTGTCCTAGCTTGGAGCGTCCAGAGGGTCCGAGTGCTGGGCATCTTGGGATGACAGGTGCAGCAGCATTCTCAGCGTCAGCAGGTAGATCCAGGTACAAGGTGGCTATGAGGTTGAGCCAGGGAGAGTGGGCCTGCCAGGGGTGCCTTGGAGCCCGTATGGGGCACCCTTAGAAGAGCACTAACATCCAAGTGGGAGGGACAGGCACAGTGACACTGTGGGGTTGAGCTCAGCTTCGAGTGTAGCCTTGGGACCTTGAACAGATTAGTCAGTCTCTCTTGCTAAGTGTGGGCCAAGAGAAGATGGCAAGTCTGAGCCCAGCCCAGACAACTTAGCAAGACTCTACCACCAAAAAGAAAAAAAGGGGTGTGCTGGGGAGACGGTTCAGTGGAATAAGCACTTCCCTGGCAAGCGTAAGGGCCTGAGTTCAATCCCCAGTTCCATCAAAAAAAAAAAAAGGGAGTGCTGGGATATAGCTTACTATGAAAACCCTGCATCTGATCCCCAGTCACACACACACACACACACACACACACACACACACACACACACAGTTAAGATGTGAGTGAGGGCAGCAGCCCTGTGCCATGCTGCTCCTGCCTGGGAGGATTCTTCTGGCACTAACCACCTTTTCACCTGCACCACTGAAAATCCAGTGGTCTTCATTTGCATGTTTGCACATATCTATTCCCTTCCAGCTTATCTCACAACTAAACTCTCTTGCCAGATTCTGCCATAGTTAAGGAAATAGAAAGGAGTGAAAGACACAACAGGCGCACGATAACCAAGTGCTCATGCGGAGCTTTGCCAGTGCACACTGGCACTGTGCTGGGATCTGCAGCCCTCAGTCTGTTTACCAGCCTGCTCCTCCAGCTCCTTCAAGCTGCCTGGAAGTCTTCTCCTTGCAGGTCTTCCGCATTACTCCAACACCGTGGCTGTATAGGTTGGCGCTGTGGTCCTTCCCTGGCCGTCCTCAACACCGTGTACTCGGAGGGCACTGGGCCGGGCCTCCACTCCACTGCTGCCTCTCCTGCCAGCCTTCCTGACTCTCCTGCACTCTGCCAGCCCAGCCCCAATTCCTTCATGCACTTGACAGCAATTTGACACTAATGCTTGATTGATTCGCCGCCTGCTTTTGTCTCACTGCTTTGCTTTTGCTGGACCACGGTGCGCCCTGTCTTTGCTACTTCACATCTGTGTGGGGTCTTACTGTCAGGCAGACATTTGCATGATGGGTCCTTGGGTCCTTTAGTTGCTCCAGGCAGGTGATGGCTGCCCTGGTGCCCACTCCTGGGGCTTCAAACCCCCCGGGGCCACACTCCCTGCCCCTTCACTGGGTTGCTGCTTTCCGGAATCCCTTTATCGCTTAGTGACAAATCTTTGAATTTTTTTTTTTTTTAAATCCCACCTGCTAGATAAACACATCAGTCCTTTTTGTTTTCTCAGACTTTCTTTTATTTATTTTTGGTGGCACTGGAGATTGAACTCAGGCCCTTACACTTGCCAGGAAAGCGCTTATTCCACTGAGCCATCTCCCCGGCCCCTCTGACTTTCTTTTAACTCTGACCTTTATCATCTGTGACAGTGTTAAGCAGGATCTGCAGCAATGATATCATTTATGTGTACACATATTTTGACTAGTTCTGGTGTCATGTCCAAACTCTCTCTGAAGGATAGAAGTATAAATCATCTGTGTAATTAAGTAGTGTATAAACATCTGAAAAAAGCACTTGCCTTTATTTATTTTATTTTATTTATTTATTTATTTATTTTTTGTCTTTTTTTTTGGAGACAGGGGTCTCACTGTGCAGTTCAAGCTGGCCTCAAACTCACTTTGTAGCTCAGGCTGGTCTCGAACTCACAACAGTCCTCCTGTCTCAGCTTCTGAAGTGCTGGGATTACAGGCACGCACCACCACGCCCGGCTAGCACTTGTCTTTAGAAAACAATTTTTACTATATACCTTTTTTTTTTTTTTGTCTTTTTGAGACAGGATCTCACTATGCAGTTCAGGCTGGCCTTAAGCTCACTTTGTAGCTCAGGCTGGTCTCGAACTCACAACAATCCACCTGCCTCAGCCTCCGGAGAGCTGGGATTACAGGCATGCGCCACCATGCCCAGCATACCTTTAGTAACCTTTTGAACTTCAAAACTTTTTCTTAGCTGGGTGTGATAGTACACACCTGTAATTCCAACAGTCTGGGAGAATGAGGCAGGAGGAGTGCAAGTTGTCTTAGTTACTCTTGTCTCATTGCTGGGGCTGGTTCCAAGACAGAGTGGCACATGGCAGAGAGCAGCAGTTCATGGAGGAGGCAAAGAGCAAGAGCAAATGGGAGCCGGGCGTGGTGGTGCATGCCTGTAATCCCAGCACTAGGGAGGCTGAGGCAGGAGGATTGTTGTGAGTTCGAGACCAGCCTGAGCTACAAAGTGAGCTTAAGGCCAGCCTGAACTGCACAGTGAGACCCTGTCTCAAAAAAAGACAAGAAAAAAAAAACACACACACAAAGAGCAAATGGGAAGCAGCAGCAACAATGAGAACACAGAGCAAGTCTGTCTCTCTGTGTCTCTTATGTTGTATTCAGGCTATGCCCACAGGTGGGGTGTAGTACTCAGACCCATAGTCCCAGCCTTGGATCATGAATTAATCACAAACTATAGAACTGCACCTCAATGACTACATGAGGCTTGGGGGTGGGGGCAAATACACATAAACCCTAACAAATTTTAAGCCCAACCTGTACAATTTAGCAATCTAGTGAGACTCTGTCTTGAAATAAGAAACCAGTGGGGGATACAGGTCAAAGTAAAGATTTTCGTTTCAGTCCTTAGCACCCCACACATATATACAAATGCACACTGCATATACTTTTCTGTGGCTAGCTAGTTTCTCTTGCCATGATTCTAAGTTCATGCTAACAGTGGTGATTTTAATTTCCGTATTTTTGCTGAGCAGGCCATCAAGTCCAGGCACGGTGGTGCATGCCTGTAATTCGAGGGCCGGGAAGGCTAAAAACAAGAGGATCACTATGAGTGCAAGCTGCATAGTGAGACCCTGTATCAAATACATAAAATAAATAAAATTAATTTCCGTATTTTTATTGTGACCTGACATTGAGTGACTGTGCTCATTTATTTATCCATTTGGCTGGCAATGAATGTGGGATTATCTGCTGTCCTGGCTACAGTGAACACACTCGTGCCCCTATGCCCTGGAACACAGGTGTGAAAGTTTCCAAGCCTTTGCTGAGTGGTACAGCTGCTGGGCCAGCACAGGACAGAATCTGCTCCTGATCAGTTATCAAGTGGCTTATGCAGCATTCCCCCCTGCCCTCCCGTGGCAAGTAGGGCTTTTGTCCTTTGATATTTTCACTAAGGCTGCATATTGATGGATTTTAAAGTTTTTATCAATATCATGGGTGTAAAATGATATGATGCTTTACATTTCTCTGGTTCAGGAGGCATTGAAAAGTGCATTTTTTTTTTTTTTTTTTTGCGGAACTGGGGATTGAACTCAGGCCCTTGTGCTTGCCAGGGAAGCTATCTCCCCAACCCTTGAAAGTGCATTCTTACGCTTACTGGCCATTTGTGTTTCCTCTTCTATGATTGTATTAGTCAGCTTTTCATCACCATAATAAGATATCTGAGATGATCATAAAGAAAAAGGTTAACTGAGGCATGCGGTTCACCCCTGGAATCTCAGCACCTTGGGAAGCTGTGGAAGGGCAATCACAGGTTTGAGCACACCCTGGGCAACTTAGAAATTTAACAAGACTCTGACTCAAAAAAAGAAAAAAATAATAAAATTAAAACACTAGGACATAGCTCAGGGCAAAAGTCATAGATTCAATTCCTGGTATGAAAGAAAGAAGGGAAAAAAAGGGGGGTGAGAAGCAGAAGGAGCGAAAGACAGGCAGTTAAGGTAAAACGAGATCTTTGGGGTGGCCCTCATTAAATTTGGTGTTCTGTAGTTAGTGTTCTTATAAGGACAGATTGGGGCACAGAAGACATGGACCTAGGAGACTTGCATGAGGACACAGCAAGAGGTCACCCCATCCACAGACCCAAGAGAATGACTGGATCTTAGACTTCCAGCTTCTAGCACTGTGAGACAATAAAGAGCTCTCATCAAGGCCTCCCAGGCCATGAATTTTGCTGCTGCAGCCCTCACCCAGGAAGCAAGGGGCAGTTTACACAGTGTTTTTGCAGTTATTTCATCTACTTCATCATCAGATATTTTTTTTCTCTTTTTTTTTTTATCATCAGATATTAACCAAACCATCTTGGGCAGTGTTAAATTCTTACTGAAATGTTTTAAGGCAGAAATCACAATATCTGTGTTTAAATGAGAAAATGGAGGTTCTCTATTTAGGTATCCAATAACTAGGATGGTGTTGTGGTTTGGGTTTTTTAAAATCTATCATCTATCTATCTATCTATCTATCTATCTATCTATCTATCTATTTGATACGGGATCTCATTACACAGCTCAGACTCAAGTGATCCTCCTATTTTAGCCTCCCCAGCTCTGGGATTACAGGCATGTGCTACCATGCCTGTTTTCAGTGCTGGCCTGGAACACCCATATAGGTCACATTTTATAAGATTATTTTATTATCATCCAAAGAATCATATACAAAGACTGCAGGAAATCTATTCACACACTAAAGCCCAAAGAATCCAGCTGAGGGCCTGGTCCTAGTATCCTGCTTGAGTCCAGCGGGAAGCCTAGAGCCCATGGATGGGCTCATGCAGACCCACAGATCTGTGCTGGAAAGGCCCAAAGTGCAGTGGTGGAAGCTAGAAAATCTATGCCAGTGGGATGAAGGATCTGTGCTAGCAGGCTGGGGGGTCTGCACCGGAGCCAGGAAGCAACGCTCTACGTAACAACAAGAGCTCCCCACAAAAATACTGCAGCCATCCTCAGCAGCAGTGAGGTCCCGAGCTCCTCCAGTGATGAGGAAAGCCGAGTTCCCATCAGAGAAGCCAACATGACAAGCTTCTCCACAACACTGAGCTGTGTACCATCTTCCCTTCTGGAGCCAGGAAGCAGTGCTCAAAGTGGGGACCAGAACTCCCCAAAATGAACCACAGCCATCTTCAGTGACAAGAGGCCCTGAGCTCCTCCACTGATGAGAGCAATCAGTTTCACAAGGAAAGCCAGCACGACAAAAGTCCTCCAGCAGAGCAGCCCAAGAGAGCCAGCAGCTCCAACAGCTTCTCCAACTAGCTTCCCTAACAGCCTCTCAGCAGCTTCTCCCTTTCTGCCTCTTACGCTGCTGGCAACAGTTCTCAAGTGGGCCTCCCAAGCCCAGCACCACACTAGTTCAGTTCAGCTGCGTGTAACAAGTGGACCACCAGTTAGCCATCCACTACCGAAGACAAAGGAACCGAAAATAGTTCTATAACCTTTGGGGGGTTTATTTTGTTCTGTTTTTGGAGACAGGATGTCACTGACCCAGGATCCTCCTGCCCCTGCCTCTGGAATTCTGTGATTACAGAAATAATCCAGCTCTGTTTTTTGTTGTTGTTGTTGTTGTTGTTTCTCTTTAAGTCCAGACTACTGCTCTTTAGTATTAAACCCAGGATAAATGCAACTGAAGCAGGATTTTTCTGTTGGTGAGAGTGGCAGAGAAGCACTCCTTGCTACTCTTCTGTAGCTCGGACAACTCACAGGTGCAGCATGAGCCTTCAAACCCTAACTTCTGGCCGGAAGCTGTGCCTTCTGGCTCCTCACAATTAAAGCCTTGACTGATACATAACTGTTACGGTTTGTATCTCATGCAGTCATGGGAAGGCTTCTGGAGTTTGTGGTTCATTATTGCTGGTGTGAGTGCTGCACGTGCCCTGGGGTGGGTAATTTGCACTACAATGTAAGGAGGGGGAGAGACTAGCTAGCTTCAGGAGCTGCTGCTTCTCCCTTTGCTTTTGCTCTTTGCCTCCAAAACACCATGAACAAAACAGCTGCCCTCTGCCATGTGCCTCTCTGCCTTAGAGCCAGCTGAGTATGGACTGAAACCTCCAGTAACTGTGAGCTAAATAAACCTTTCCCGCCCTCATTTTAGGTGTTGAGTATTTGTCCCAGCAATGAGAAAAGAGTAACTAAAACAATAACTAAAGCTTGCTCTACACAAAATGATGTTTCTCTTCCTTCCCTTCCATTCTAACATATAGAAAGCCCTCTGTCTTCTCACAGAATCTCTCAGCGGAGTAGGACAGACAGTACTCCTGTTCTAGCAAAATTGGCTCAATGGGCCCACTTCAAACTGAATGATCTATTCAGTCTTCATTGACCTGCAAATGGAGCTCACTTTGAGCTAGTGAGGATTGTGGCCTTCCCTGTGCCCTTTTTCCTGTGTGTGCACACGAATGTGTATGCCCCAGGCAAAATATAGTCCTTGTTTTAGTCTGAGCCACACCCTCCTGGTTGGGACAGTAAACACAGAGCTGGCAGCCTGTCCTCCCAGACAGTAACAGTGTGGAGGGGGAGGAACGTGATCATTGTTTGCACTTAGGAACTGGAAAGCTGCATGAATCTACTCCCAAATCCAGTAGTCTTCCTAAGAGAGGAAGCTGCAAAGGTTCCAGAATAGGAAGGAACCTTCTTTACTTTCTTTCTTTATTTTTTTTTGAACCTAATTCATTTTATTCTTCTCATGTAAAAACCCTTTATGTTGTAGCTAGTGCTGGAGCCTGAGTCCTCTGGACAGAAACTCTGGTGTGAGTTTTCACAAGATGGTCGGTGAATTCCTGATAAGGAGACTTGGTGAACACAGTCTCTTTCTAGAAGTCAGGGGTCAGATAACTGTAGGTCCTGGAGATGGCATCAAAGGTGGCCTTGGCAAAGTTGCCCAAAATAACAGTGCAGCCCCTAGCAGAAGTGTAGCAGTTATCACTACCAGCCATCAGCAGCAGCTTCTTGGGCACAGGGGCTGAGACAATGCCAGTGCCTCTGGGGACAGGGATCAGACGCACCAACACAGAGCCACAGCGGCCAGTCACCTTGCAAGGAACAGTGTGGGGCTTGCCAATCTTGTTTCCCCAGTAGCCTCTCCTCATGGGGACAATGGAGAGCGTGGCCAGGATAATGGTCCCACGAATGGCAGTGGCTACTTCCTTGGAACACATTACGCCCAAGTCAACATGACCGTTGTAGTCCCTAATAGCGACAAAGGCCTTGAACCTGGTCCGCTGGCCAGCATGAGTTCGCTTCTGCACAGGTACGATCTTCAGAGAGATCTTGAGGGCTGTGCACAGGAAAAAGTCAATAATCTGAGACTCCTTCATGAGTAAGGAAAAATGGTAAATTTCCTCCAAGGACTTGATCCTTATGTCCTTTGACCAGCTGGCCCAGCGCGGTGACAGGTATCCACTCTTTGTCCTCGGCCTCGGCCCCAGCCCCTTGCTCACGACCTCGAAGGCCACTGCTGAAGCCTCCGCAGAAGCCGCTGTGGCCTCCCATGCCTGGGCCCCAGGGCCTCCGGCCCCGCCCGCTGTGCCAGCATCATTCGCCATGTGGTGTTTCCCAGACAAAACAAAAGCCTTCTTTACTTTCCACAAGCTTTTCTTTGACTTGGGGGAGGTTAGAGGGGTGTCAAACTATTTCCTCTTTGTCTGAAAGTGTCAAAACAAAGGTCTTTCCAATACAGTCCTGTCTTAGGGCACGGCCTCAAGTTCTGGATTTGCCAGAGCTGAGCTGTCCTCAGTCATCCCCAATTTGACTACAAGCATTCCTTCTTCCAGGGCTGACAATATAATTCAGAGGCAGAATGCTTCCCCAGCATGTTCAAGGCCTAGGTTCTATCTCCAGTTCTGCTTTAAAAAAGGTGTCGGGGCCAGGGAGATAGCTCAGTGGCCTAAGCACCTGCCCAGCAAGCGCAAGGGTTCAATCCCAGTACTGCATGTCATGATGGCCTTATGCCATGCCGGCAGTCATGGAAACCAAGCGTGGTGGCACACACCTGTAATCCCAGCGTTGGAGAGGCTCAGACAGGAGGATCACTATGAGTCCAAGCTGCATAGCAAGACCCCGTACCAAATAAATAAACAGGTTTTTTTTTTTTAAAAAAAAAAAGATGTCTCTCTTTCCTATACTGTAACATCATATAACTCAGGTGTGTCCCAAATTTTCCGATCAAGGTAATTATGGGGCCACAGAGCCCCACAGATGACATAGAGTGTGCCTAAGGAGAGTAGCATGGAGAGAAAACATTTTCTCAGGCTTTTACAGAGAGCAAATTGGTCAAGCAATGGCCATGACTCATCCACATGGCTGACACTGACAAAGGATCTACAAAGTGAGGTACAGGCTTACAGGATAAACCCTAAGGGGACTTGACTGACTTTATCAGATACAAAAGTTACATTTCTTGTTATATAGGTCTTGCTTTATCTTTGTCTTAACCATCCAGCAGAAAAGTATAAAAAAGGTATAAAAAGTAAAGCTATATTAATATGCTGAGCTGTGAAAGGCTCAAGCCAACAACTTTTGATATTGCCAATTCTATGAATAACCCCCTACTATTATGGACTACTGGACCATATCAGATTATTTTGCTGAATTCATGCACCTACAATATTGAAATGGTGATGGAACACCCATCTCTAACAAAACTAAACAAAAAAGGGCTGGCAAGATAGCTCAGCAGTCTAAAGCGCCTCTCAGGGACGGCGGTTCGATCCCCAGCACCACATGCCATGCCAGCCCCTCCACCCAGGGCGGGCTGAGCTGACCTCCCCACCCCGGCAAAAAAAGAATCTGTGATTGTAGCGAGACACTAATAAATAATAAATGAATTTAAAAAAAAAACTAAACAAAAAAAGGAGATACAAAGGAAGGACCATTTTGTATCTATATATACAAAATAGGATAGATATACAGCTACTTTCTCTTAATTCAATGAGAAGAAAGATTTGTACTAACAGTATTTGGATAGGATATCATGTCTGCATCTTGTGCTATGAATAACCACTGAGAAGATAATATGCAAAGTATTAATTATTGAAACTATCCTATTAATTGGCTTTGAAACTGTCTCATTGCTATTTGTTTCTCAATAAAATTAATAAAAAAATAATAAAAGAATAAAAAGACCAGAAAAAATAAAAATAAAAGATATCTTTCTCTTATCCCTCTATCCCCTCCTGGCATGGAAGTTCAGAGTTCTCCGAGTCAACTGTGCTGTTTGGGATAATAGCCCCAAAGGAGTGGGAAGTTACAGAACAAAGAGAAGAAAGGGTTTTCTTCCTCAGGAAGTTTAATTTAGGTCAGGTAAGCATAAAGCTAAGCCAGTTAAACACAAAATTTATGAGCCAGCACATGGTACAAAGCACTTCTAATGTAGGTCAGACCTGGGGACCCTTGCTTGGCTTGAGTGTCATTCTTGTGTTTCCAGGGCGACTTTGCAGAGGAGGCCTACACTTGGTCAGGAAGAGGGATACTGGCTGTGCTCCGGCTCAAAAGGGGGCGTGGCTATGCAGGTGTGTCGTGCATAGAAGACCAAGCTAGAGAGGAATTGCAGAGCTGGTGCTGCCTAGCCCATGAGGCTCAGGCTGCTGTGCAGACAGTGACAGACACACAGGGATTTGGCCCCAGGAGGTTAGTCGCTAACCAGGGACTCTGTCGTGTCTGCAGCTTATTGCACATTAGCCTCTTCATGGAAAGCTTAATGAAAATTTTAAAAAAAGAAAATAGACTCACATAGCACAGGCTTCTTAGCTGTCCTATCACCTTGGACACATCCTCCAAGCTTTCTGGGCCTTGGTTCCTCATTGACCTTAGGGAGAGTTTGGACCAATGATTCCTAAACGTTGGACCAGTCTGGTCCAATCTATTAAACATTTAGAAACATTCATGTTTCTTTTTTCTCCCCACTTTGTTTTCTTTCTTTCTTTCTTTCTTTCTTTCTTTCTTTCTTTCTTTCTTTCTTTCTTTCTTTCTTTCTTTCTTTCTTTCTTTCTTTCTAGATTGAATGGGGGCCTGGGAGATAGCTCAGTTGAATAAGCACTTGCCTGGCAAGCGCAGGGTACTGAGTTCAATCGCCCGTCCCCCCCAAAAAAAAGGGTAGATTGAACCCAGGGCTTTATGTACAGGGCCAATATTTTAGCACTGAGCTATATACCCCAGAGTATTGCTATGTCACTGTAGTGGATTGACAACTGATGATCTACTTGTGACCCTCAGCTGAATTAAACCAGCATGGTGCTGGGTATGGAGGGCCCACCTGGGGAATGTTGCCATCAGCATAAAAGGGAGAGCTGCAGAGGAAGAGTCAGTGTTTGTTCTCCTGGAGAGGTGTGTTGTCCTGTTTCTCCTATTATGAGAAAATGGCTATCCTCATTGTCAGAGGAGCTCAGGACCTCTCTGTTACTGAGGATGGCTGTGGCACTTTGCTGGGGAGCTTGGTTCTTACCTAGAACATTGCTTCCTGGCTCCTTTGCAGATCCCTCAGCCTGCTAGCACAGATTCTTCACCCCATTGGCACAGACTTTCTAGCTACCACAACTCACCCTTAGGCCTTCTTGGTGCAGATCCTTGATACAGGCCTGCATGAGACTTTGTTGTGAGCTCCAGGCCTCTAGCTGGACTTGTGGGAGGCACTGTTATGGACCCTCGGCCTTCAGCTGGCCTCATGCTGGACATTATCATGGGATCCAGGCCTCAGCTGGATTGTTTGGGTCTTAAGTGTGTGGACAGATTTCCTGCATTCTTTTGTACTTGACTCTTTGGGTGACTATTAATAATCCTATAAATAATGTATCCTGTATTAAATTAAAAATTAAGTTAAATTAAAATTTTTAAAAAACCCTAACTACAACGGTAGCCCAGGCTGGCCTTCAGTTCTCAGTCCTCCTGTCTCAGCCTTCCAGGTGCTGGGATTATAGGCATGTGCCATTGTCCCAGCAAGGAGAGAAGAGCGACTGAGATAGAAAATACCTGATACTCAAACTTAGGGAAGGAAAGGTTTATTTAGCTCACAGTTCCCGGAGGTTTCAGCCCATAGTTACCTGGCTCCAAGACAGAGGGCACATGGCAGAGGGCAGCAGCTCAGTTCACAGTGGTAGAGGTAGGAATGCGGCAAGAGCCAAAAGGGAGGAGCAACAGCAACAGCGGCTACGAAGAGGAAGTCTGTTTCCCTGAAGTTGCATTCAGGCGATCTGTCCCAGGCCAAGAGTAGTACTCACACTCATAATCCCAGTGAATCAGGAGCGCAGGGCTTTGGGCGGACAAATACACACAGACCATAACATCCAAAAAGAGGTTACCTTTTTCATCTTATTGAGTTTTATTTCTTTATTTATAGGCTAACTTTTTATATTACAAGAAAAAAAAAAAAAGGTTGCTTTGGCTAAGTGTGGTGGTACATGCCTAAGTCACCTCATGAGTTCAAGGCCAGCCTCAACAACATAGGGATACCCTATCTCAAAAAAACAAAGACAAAAGCAAAGCAAAGAAAAACATTTAAAAATATCACCATCACTCTCAGGCTTAAAAAAAAAAAAGAAGTACATTTTAAGACTGAAAAGGAAAAAGGCGATGAGGCTGCATTGCCCTTTAAGGAGCCCCGTACAGCTGTGTGGAGCAATCCTACTACCTGACTGACTTTCTCCCTGCACTGCAGTCCCCTACAAATGTCAGCCCTGAGAAAAGCCAGCCCAAAAATCTACATACTAAGAAATGGTGCTGGAGGGGCAGGCTAGCACCAAAGGTCCGCAGGACTCAAACCCCAGCTGGACAAATTTCCTAAACCTGGACTTCCACACAGTGAGGCTGGCACCATGCCGGGTGCTTTCCACAGCCTGGAGTGCGGTGGTCCCCAAGAATGGTGAGCACTGCACACTGCATGGGGGATCCCTGCCACCTACAGTTCAGGTGCCCCTCCTCTTCTGAGCCAGGACACCTCCCCCCAATGTCCGGAGGAGCACAGGGACTTTGTCCAGAGCTCATAGCACCGTGAAGGAACTGGCAGGACTGTGCAGGAAGCTGGCAGGTGCCCCTTGCTCCTGCTGCTGCGGTCACTAAGCCACAGCGCTCAGAGCTGGCTCTCACTTCTTGTAGAACCCTTGCTGCATATGGGCTGAGTTTCAAGCCTGGACAGTGAGGCCCAGCCATTCTAGTCTTTATCAACAAAAGCCACTGGCCTGGGATACTTTGAGTAGAACCCACCCAGGGAAGCTACAGGTTTTGGAATGTAGCATCAGATAATCCAGGAGCTTTGGGGCAGGCTTTCTTCCCTGGAACTGTCACTGTGGTCACAGAAACAACTTGGGGAGCAGCTCTCCACACAATCCAGAAGCCTGGGCCCTGTGGACAGACAGCTGCACCAGCCACACAGGCTGCAATGAGTGTCTGTCAGAACTGTTGTCCAAAGACAGTGCAGCACTGTGACAGGCCCTCGTGAGTCCCCTCTGAGTTCCACAGTGGCCAGGCACTGAGAGTCCCTGAATAGGTCTCTCTCCTCTCAGCAACAGGCTGACTAACAGCCTCATCGATCTCCTTTCTCTCGCTCAGATTATCTTTGATTTTTTTGTCTTTCATCCACTTTAGTTCCCCTGCCCTCTTTGGAGCTCTTCCTTCTCCACATTCCACCCCCCACACATGCACATACACATGCCTTTTTAAACTGGGTTTCACTATGTAGTTCAGACTGGCCTTGAGCCCACTATGTAGTCAAGGCTGGCTTCCAACTTGGAGCAATGTTCATGCCTCAGCCTCCAGAGTGCTGGAATTGTAGGCATTCACCAGCACACCCAGCCTCCACATCCCTTATTTCTGGTCTTTCTTGGACACAGCATCACTCTTCCCTTGTGCCACCTGGTCATACCCTGGATCCCATAGCTATACAGCTGTTCCTCCGTGCCTGAGCCATCCTTCCCTTCCCTGCTGTCCCCCCACCAAGGAGCTGTTTGGTTTTTGTTTGTTTGTCTGTTTTTTTAAGGAGCTGTTTTTTAAGCCATACTTTTCCTGCTGCTAGGAATATGGGGGAGTTTGCAAGTCTCAGTGATTGAAAATAAAAAGCATCTGTAATTCCAGTTAATTGTGCATGCTGCCATTCCCCCTGAGTTATTTTAAAATTTGCAAGGCATGAGAAAAATGATTTTTTTTCTGCCATGAAGAAAGATTGGGAGGGTCTGACTCAGAAGATGTATTTCGGGACTGGGTGTGGTGGTGCCATGTTTGCAATCCTCTGGGAGGCTGAGGCAAGAGGATTGCTACGAGTTTCTGGCCAATTTGGGCTACAGAGTGATTCCAAGGCCATCCTGAGCTACACAGGGAGGCTTTGTCTCAAAAATGAATTGGTTAATTAATTGGGGTAGGGCCAGGGAGATGGCTCAGTGAAATAAGTGCTTCCCTGGCAAGCGCAGGGAACTGAGTTCAATCCCTGGTTCCACAAAAAAAAAAAAAAAAAAGAAAAAAAATTAATTGGGGTATTACTAAGGGGGTCACCGAGCAAAAGAAGTTGAAAATTATCCATGTCCTTGATTGTTTACCTTGCATTCCCATCTTTCTTTTGAAAGCTGGGTGAAGGCAAATCACTGAGGGCTGGAGCAGAGGAAGCCCCCTGATGGTGCCATGTGTGGTAAAAGAAGCCCCCCCCCCCCGCGTACAGGGGCCAGGGAGGTGGCTCCATGGAATAAGTGCTCGCCTGTCGAGCGCAAGGGTCTGCGTTCAATCTCTGGCTCCACCAAATAATAAAATAAATAAATAAATAAATAAATAAATAAATAAATAAATATTTTGGGGCTGGGGCGATGGCTCAGTGGAATAAGTGCTTCCCTGGTAAGTGCAATGGCCTGAGTTCAATCCCTGGTTCCACAAAAAAAAAAAAAAAAGAAGGACCCCCCCATCCTGTGCCTCTTTACTCTAAACAGGGCTCACACTTGGAGGCTCTGT
>PVKA01022859.1:0-20012 GCA_004027165.1 Ctenomys sociabilis | reverse complement strand
TGGAGTGGCAGCCTAACCCCAACCAGGTGTCTGAATGATAAGCCAAAGCATGGTGCAGGCCTCCTTGTCCACTGGACACTCCAGACACCATGCACGGCTGCTCTAGAAAGCCCACTTTACAAGATACTATTGTCATGTTCACATCTCTTAAGGAAGTAGTTTTGTCCATCCTTACAACCCTATGCCATTGATATTATCATGACAAACCCATTGTAAATAGAAAATATTGTAAGTTGAAAATACACTGAACCTATCAAATGTCCTCACTTGGTGGCACAGGACACTGTGAGGCACTGCTGGCTCTCCTGCTCTCAGAGCTCCCCAGGATCACCAGACCATAGTTTATTGTCTATTGCTAGCCTGGATAAACATCAAAATTCAAATTGTGAAGGCAGTGACTGCTGAATATATATGGCTCTTCACTCTGAGTCAAAAACCTAAAATCTTGCATCCAATGTACAGTTGAAATTGTGACCCAGAGTGGCCGCTCTGCTTGCCAAGGTGACAAAGGAGAAAAAGTGCTGGACAGACCAACACTTACATAAGCCTAGAGAACACCAGAAAGTCAGTAAGGCAATGTCTAGAGGGGCTCTCTGAGCAGCCTGAAGTTCTGGTTAGGACTGGAGAAGGACATTCAGATCCTCCAGTGGGCTTGCAGCTTTACTCAAAAGGCCATCTGCAGCAGTCCCTGGAAAAGGAGTCCAGAAAAAAAAAAACGGAGTTCAGGAAAGGTGCACCTTTGCAGCAGCCCAAGAGCCAGCACCTGCAGCCACACAGGTCCATGCCACGTGTCCTGGGGTCAGGCCATCCATGTGCAGATGGTCCCAGTGTGGTCCCCAGCAAGTCTGCACTTGTCATCAATACTGTTTTTGCTGCCACCAACACATGCTAATCTGATCTGAAAGAAAAAACAGAGTGGAATATCTGTAGAAACAAACATCATCAAATGTCCTGGCTCTCTTCCCAGGGCTTCCATAAAAACTCAGGAAGGAAGAAGCCCCAGAACTGAGCGCATCAGCAAGTCTGTTCCAGGCTCCATTAAGTCATTAAGACAGGACTTCACAGCTTTCAAGTTGATTGCCAAGTTGCTGCTGCTGCTGCCCACAGGACCCTCCTGATTGAAGGACGCATGTGGTGACAATGGAGGGACAAAGATGTGTTGGAGACCAGGCATGATGGGACATACCTATAATCCCAATATTCTGTGTGGCTGAGGCAAGAGAACTTCAAGTTTGAGCTCAGCCTGAGTCAAAAGAACTTGTCTCAAAATAAAAAATAAAAAAAAAAAAAGGCTGGGAGAGGGGCTAGAGATATACCTCAGTGCTAAGGCCCTGGGTTCACTCTCTAGCAAAAGAAAAATGTGTGAGTATTTGTTTTCCTGGATCCTTCCCTTTCTTCACTTCTACAGTCAACATTTTGCCCTAACAAACTTTCTCCCTAACTGACTGAATAAAGTTTACTTCTTTTAAAACCTTGGTTTTGGGGCTGGGAGATGGCTCAGTGGAATAAGTGCTTGCCTGGCAGGCATAAGGGCCTGAGTTCAATCCACAATCCTGCTTAATAATAATAATAATAATAATAATAATAATAAAACCTTGATTTTGAATCAGGCTTTTAAGTCAGCTCTAATTTGGGCAACTAATGACCTCACAGTCTACTCTAGGAAAGGTTGGGGCAAGGAAATTTCTCTTTCAGGGGGAGGTTCAGGGTGCCAGGGCGTCTTGCCTGTGAGGGTGCATTCATCCACTGAGGTAACCCCAGCCCCTGGGATGCTTTGTAGAGGCCAGGAAACCCCACAGCCAAGCAGAAAGCTTCTGGTGAGGATAGACTGGTAGTGAACTCAAGGACAAAATCTCTTCTTTAATCAGAATACAGTCCCTTGCTCTCCTGGGACTCAAAATTTTAAAAGACAAGAGGAGATGGAAGATGCAAGCAGAGAGCGTGGAAAAAGATAAAAATGAAGAATAAACTTGCAATATGCCTAGCAGAAAGCACATTGGACTCAAAAGAGTTTTTCCATCTCAATTCTCTGCAGACCTATTCATAACAGAGATACGGCTTTCTTAAAATACAGTTTCTGCACTGGCTGGCTGAGCTTCCTTAAAAATGCCTTCCATATTTCCTGGGCCCCTGTTCCATAGGAACATACACCTCCAAAGAGACCGGGAGAACTTGACCAGAACAGTCCTGGTGATTGGGAAAACTGGTGACACCCGAAACTGACACTGAGATTTGGGCACACAGGTGTTAGCTTCTGTCTCACCCCCTACACACACACACATACACACACAGTTATCAAATCCTACCAAGGAAACCTGTTTTAGAAAACCTATGCTAGTGTAGATTCATGCAGATGAGTACCAAGTCCAATCAAAAATATTTTAACAGTACTGTTTGGTGGTGTTGAAAGTTTCTTTTGTTAATGACTGGATTTTTAAGCAAAATAAAAGTTAAGAATAAAAGCTGGCTCAGTGGAATAAGCACTTCCCTGGCAAACACAAGGGTATGAGTTCAACCCGGTTCCGCCAAAAAAAAGTTAACAGGAAATAGAAAGATCAGTCTTGTGCAAATGGGAAGAGGAACAAGACATGGAATGAGGGGGAAAGGAAGGAGGTTTTTTTTTTTTTTTCTTTCTTTTTTTTTTTTTTTTTGCCAGAACTAGGGATTGAACTCAGGCCCTTACCCCTACCAGGCAAGCACTTATTCCACTTATTCTACTGAGCTGTTTCCCCAGGCCCAGGAAAGAGATTTTAAAAAATATTTAAAATGTGTTTTATAAAAATACAGTATGTGCATGCACCAACTCCCCATGAGGAGTGTGATCATTATGTACTGCAAACATGGACTAATCCAAAATAAAATAATTGAATTTTTAAAGATAGAGCAGTTTTAGGTCCTGGCGAGATGGCTCAACAGCATAATTACCTGCCTGGCAAGCTCAAGGTCCTGAGTTTAATCCCTGGGATTAAAACAAAAAAAAAATAGTAGTTTTAAACTCCCTTCTTTGGACACTATAATCAAGAACAGCCACTTCCTTTGAAGTGACGTGGTCTGGCAACAAAGGCTCTGGGGTCCACTCAGCCAGAAGTGCAAGCTTCTTTCAAGACAGGGCCAGTTGTGGGATTATACAGCCCCTGCAAGCCACTGTGTTTGGCCCTGTGAAATGGGGGCTGAGGACAGAATCTATCTCACAGTTATGGGGTTTCATTTCTTTCTCTTTTTTTTTTTTTTTTTGGAACTGGGGATTGAACTCAGGCCCTTGTGCTTGCCAGGGAAGTGCTTATTCCACTGAGGCATCTCCCTGGCCCCAGTTATGGGGTTTCAATGAAATAATGCATGTAAAAGCAATCAGCAATTCTGAAGACTCATGGTAAGCACCCATTAACAAATAACTCTTGTGGGGCCCCGGGAGATGGCTCAGTAGAATCAGTGCTTCCCTGGCAAGTGCAAAGGCCTGAGTTCAATCCCTAGTTCCAGAAAAAAAAAAAAAAAAAAAAAAAAAAAATTGTGGTGTCAGAACACAAAAGACTTAAGCAGAGAGATCAAATCTAATACTGCTGTTTACACCATTTTCACATACTTAGAGCCTTATCAGAGCCAAGCTAGTGGATTTAGGAAGACAGCAGTGAGACTTCCACCTGGCCTTAACAAGAGACTTTCTAGAACATCCAAGAGAACTTAATACCTATCCACAGTGCTTTTCTGGAAAAAAAAGCCTGAGAATGTCCCCTCAGCTGACTTGGCAAAAAGTGCCCATATACCCCTTTAGCTGCAATCTGAAACCAGGTCCAGGGGCCCAGGGTGGGGCTGAGTGCTAAAGCGCCTGCCTAGGATGTATATAAGGCCCTGGGTTCAATCCCCAGCACTGCAAAAACTGGAATAAGATAAAAAGCCATACACCACAGGACACTGCAGGAAGAGCCTGTTGTCCCGGCTGGAGCATGCCCAGGGGAGGGGGCCATAAGATGGAGGATCTGATGTTTCAGGACAGATAGCAGCACCCCCAGACATCTGAGCCCTTTGGGTCCTTGGTCATTGGAGATGTCAGAAGCTCAGCTTCCACTCATTTCTTTCTCCTTTTCAAGTAAGGAGCTCTTCTATAGAGTGTCTGGAGATGCAGCTCAATGGTAGTACCCTTTTCTAGTGTGTGGGATAAGTGCCCTGTGTTCAGTCCCTAGCACTGCAAATGAAAAATTATTTTTTTAAAAAAGCATAGAAGCCGGGCGTGGTGGCACATGCCTGTAATCCCAGCACTCGGGAGGCTGAGGCAGGAGGATTGTTGTGAGTTCGAGACCAGCCTGAGCTACAAAGTGAGCTTAAAGCCAGCCTGAACTGCATAGCGAGACCCTGTCTCAAAAAGACAAAAATAAATAAATAAATAAATAAATAAATAAATAAATAAAAATAAAAATAAAAAAAAATAAAAAAGCATAGAAGTCTTGGGGCTGGGGAGACAGCTTGGTGGTCTAAGTGCCTTCCTGGCAAGCACTGAGCCATCTTCCTGGCAAGCACAAGGACCGGGTTCAATTCCTGTTATTGCATGCTGTGCTGGTCCTGCACTGGGCAGGCCACTGAAACTGGATGTGTAGTCCCAGTGATGGGGAAGCTGAAACAGGAGGACCATTACAAGGCTGAGCTATGTAGCCAGACCTTGTACCAAATTAAAAAAAAAAAAAAAAAAGATTTAAAAAGTCTTGGTAGTGGACCCCTCATAGCCCAGTAAGCCTAAACCATTTACTTCCGGCTCTTTGCAGAAAGGAATTTCTCAAAATCTGAGCAAAGAGGCAAAGATGGCTTTAGTAAGGAGAGAAATAGGGATTTGGAAGACACACCCAAAACCCTAATGTAAGGTTATTAGGAGTTCCAAGAAAAAGAACACAGACTGCTAGGGAGATGGCTCAGTAGAATAAGCGCTTCCCTGGCGAACACAAGGGCCTGAGTTCAATCCCTGGTTCTCTTTTTTTTTTTATTTTTTATTTTATTGAACTACAAATGTCAATCAGACAGTTTCAAGACACCTTAACAACACAGATTCGATAAATTAATACATTGCAAACTGTTTTCTAATGTTTTGGTATTGTACAAGGTGCATGCATGATATTATATTTACAGATATTATTTTAGCAGATATCTCTTATCAGTGAATTAAGAGTGTAGCTGCTTACTTATCTTATTTTTTATACCTGAATTATATCAAAAATTCAATAATTATTTTCCTAGTGGAAAATGTATTTTTCTTGGTGGAACTGGGGATTGAACGCAGGCCCTTGCACTTGGCAGGGAAGCGCTTATTCCACTAGGCCATCTCCCCAGCCCTGCAATCCCCGGTTCTGAAAAAAGAAAGAAAAGAACACAGACTAGATGAAGAAATGAAAATTAAACAAATTACAGAGGTCAGTTTTCCTATGTGTTAGGGCAGCTCCCTAGTGGGGGATGGATGTCTTTGGTTCATAGATCTGTCTCAGACACTAACACAAAAGACATACGCACCAAGAGATTCTTTCTGCTTGCTCCCAGACGCATGCTCTGGTATTGTTCACTCTCTCTTCCCTGGGAACTGGTTATGTGGGCTTCCCTACTTCTGTGGGGTCCTTCCACATATTTCATTTCTAAATAAAAAGGTTAAAAAGCAGGGGCTAGGGATATACAGCTCAGTGGCACAGTGTCTGCCTGGCAAGTGTGAGATCCTGAGTTCAGTCCCTGCCTGGTACAAAAAAAAAGGCTAAAAAGCATTAAAATTTTGTCTATACTGGCTGGCATGTTGCCACAGGCCTACAGGAAGATTACTGTGAGTCCCAGACAAGCCTGAGTTACAAAGCAAGTTCAAGGCCAGCCTTAACTGCATAGTGAAACCCTATCTCAAAAAGAAAAAAAAAAAGAATTTGCCTACATTGAACACGTAAAGACTTTTTCTTATCATTGTCCCTTAAACAAAATGTCATAACAACTATTTACATTGCATCAGGTATTATCAATAATCTAAAGACATTATAAGTACATAGAAAGATGTGTATAGGAAGCCAGGGAGATGGCTCAGTGGAATAAGTACTCCCCTGGCAAGCACAAGGACCTGAGTTCAATTTCCAGTTCCACAAAAAAAAAAAAAAAAAAAAAAGAAATGTACATAGATTTTTCAGGTTTTTTGTTTTGTTTTTCAGTACCAGGGATTGAACTCAGGCAACACCTTGCATTTTCCAGGCAGGCATTTATGCAGCTGAGCTATCTCCCTGGCCTAAGATTAATGCAAATGCAAATATTATGCCATTTTGTATTAAAGAATTGAGTAACCTTAAATTTTTGGTATTTCATTATAAATGAGGCTCTGAGCCCAATTCCCTTTGACACTTATGTTTACAATAACTGCAACAGTACTTTCTCTTTGGGAAAAGGAATACCGATTACTGGCCCAAGTGAAGGTGAAATAAATCATGGATATCCATAACTGCAGAATTGGACATCTGCACCAGGCATGATGATGCACACCTGTAATCCCAGTACTCGGGAGACTGAGACAAGAGGATCAGCATGAGTTTGAGGCCAACTTGGACTATATAGCAAGACCCCATCTAAAAAACAAAACAAAACAAAAAAACTAAACATCTATTAAAAGGAATAAGAAAGATCATTATGTACTAATACAGAGGTGAAAAAACAAGAAGCTTTGTGCTGTGCATGTAACAGGTCACTTGTGTAAACTGATTAGGGTCACACAGAGGCACAGATACCTGTATACATATAGTATACAATCATTTTGTACATATACAGAGATCTTCAAAGTAAATTCATACAATTATTAAGCCTAAGAATATAAAAAGTATGTACTATTAAGTTGGTTGTTTTTTTTTTTTGCGGAACTGGCGATTGAACTCAGGCCCTTGCACTTGCCAGGGAAACACTTATTCCACTGAGCCATCTCCCTGGCCCTTTTATCTTTTTGTTTTGTTTTGTTTTCAGAACCAGGAATTGAATTCAGGCCCTTGCACTTGCCAGAGAAGTGCTTATTCTACTTAGCCATCTCCCCAGCCCTATTCCTACTATTACTCATACTTCACCACTGAAATGAAATGGCCCTAGATCACATTGCCAGAAAGAAGTAGCAGAACCAGGACCCACACTCAAAACTGAGTACACTTGAAACTAGAAACATTGGCTATTTGGTTATTGTATCAGTAAGCCTACTTTATCCCCAGCTCCCAGCCTTAGAAATCAGATAACTTTATTGCTTGGGAGACCAGAGCCAATAATACAAAATGATAATGTTCTCAAAGGGAATATTGGAGTTCTTCAGTTACAGAAACAAACTCATTTTTTGAGCTTTTCCCCCCTGTAATGTAGTCACTATCATACTTAACATTTGTGATTGGCAAATAGTCCAAAACTTAAGCCTTAAAAGTTTCACAGTCCTGATCAGTGACCATGGAGATCTTCACAAAAATTAAGTAGTTGCACTTGAATAGAATTCTTAGTTTGAGTCTTTTGTAATTATTACTTGGCATTTTGGCTCTTGAGATTTTATTTAGTTTTCTAAGATAGTGTAGGATAGAGACTAATTGTAGTATGAGTGCTAAATTCAAAGGAGTATGCTTAAATGACTGGGCGCCTTTTTGACTGTTTACAGACCCAGCAGGCTTAACTTTGTTCCCATTGAGAAAAGAATAAGTCTTGACTCATTTGGCCTGTAAAGAAATGGAATGATAAAATGTTTTCCTTGTTTGACACAGAACTCTTAAACATTATGGATTACTTTTTGTATTGTTTATGTATTGAAATTTAATAAAACTTTAACACAGAAAAAAAAAAAAAAAAAAAACTGAGCCCAGGGTGTGGTGAGGTACACCTATAATCCCAGCACTTGAGAGGTTGAGGCTGGAGGCTCACTACTGGCTTACAAGGTGAGTTCAAGGCCAGCCTGAACTACATAGCAAGACCTTGTCAAAACAACAGCAACAGCAACAACAAAAAACAACAGGGGAGGACCAGGTGAGATAGCTGCTACAGAGACCAGGCATGGTAGTGCACACCTGTAATCCCAGTGCTGGGGAGGCTGAAAATAGCAGGACCACCACCAGTCCGAGTCTGAACTGTGTAGTGAGATCCTGTACCAAATAAATGAAACAAAGCAATAACCACAAAAACCAAAAACAGGGTCAGGGAATGTAGCTCAGCAGCACTTGCCAGTCAAGGTCCTGAGTTCAACTCCTGATATCCCTCCCCAAAAAACTCAAAAACTGATTTCAGACACTGAATTTATTCTTTTTGTTTTGTTTTTGGTGGAATTGGGGATTGAACTCAGGTCATTATGCTTTCCAGGCAAGCGCTTATTCCACTGAGCCATTTCCCCAGACCCTAAACTTATTCTTTCAGAGCAAAATAATCAGGAAGCGCCAATGTCCACCTAACCACTCCTACCCCTGCACATATACTCCTTGACCTTGCTTTCCTCCTTTACCCCAGATAAGTATGCAGATTTTCACATGTTGTTTATCATCTGTCAAGACACTTCTCCTTAAGTCCCCTTTTTTCCTAATTTCTACTCCCTGAACACACCGAAGCTACTGCTGGGTGGCTCCTGCGCAAGGTGTGAGCTTTGGACACCATGCACTTGTCTCTTCCACGTTCAGACCCACCATGTGCCCAGCCATGCCTGGCACACATGCAGGACCCTTCTTGGCCCAGGGCTCAGTGAATGCCTGTGGGGAAGTAGCAGCCCCTCCTATTCCAGGACACTTGTTCGTTAGTTGCTCAGGTAGTACTTGCTGTTCTGGTTCAGGTTGCTCCAGTCACTTATAAGTGGTTGGTCACCGTGATACATAGCTGGTAGATGATGTCTTTGTATAAGTCAATCACCAATTGACAAGCCATTCTGCCTCTGTACTTGCTGCTTACTTACCCCATATAAGTCCTAGATCACCAGAGATCAGGGCCTGATATGCTGGTAATGATCTTGATCAGTGTCTAGTGATGTAAAATAAATCTGCCTCCAAATCCTGGGTATCTTTTTGGTGTTTATGTTCCCTTTCCCCATCCCACTTAGTAGGAATCTGGGAGTGGGTATTATTTACAAAAACACCAAGCCAAAGAAGACCCTCCCTCCCCTGACTTGTTGAAGCTGTGTTGGTAACAGCCAGGGGTCACCAAATGGTGGCCAGATGGTAACTGGCTGCTGCTGTCAAACTCCAGGGGCCTGGGGCAAAAGGCTTGGCAGCCCACCTGCTGCTGGGGACCTGTGAACATACACTTTTGTAGGGAAGGTGCAGACAGTTCCCTCCTCCTAAATCCCCTGAATCCCTGAAAGCAGCCTGTGGATGAAGACTCAGCTCTTCCCACCATGCAAGATCTCCTGCACCTTGGGCTGGGTCATAATGAATCCAACATCACACAACGACAGATGTTGTTTCTCTTCCCCATTTCACTCATAGATGGGAGGCATTAATGCAGTCCTGACAGAAGTGCTGTGTCATCCACAGTGGGCACACAGGGGCCTGGAAAGCCCAACTGAGAGGGAGCAGGCAGCTTTTTGTGGAGAACTTGCAGGGAGAAGGGAAGGATCTCTTTCCTCCCTGGAACACCTCTGAGAGCACAGGAGCTGGAGGAACAGGGAAGGCTTTACTCCAGTGTCCCCAAACAAAGCGAGCTCTCCGGGCTTTGGGGAGAGCTCTGTTTCCCTCCATCCCATTCATCACTGCCTCCTCCTCCCACAGATCTGAGAGGCAACAGGCCCCCAACTGGTTATCAGGTCCCAGAGTGCTTTATCTCCCCCTCAGACAACTCACTGGCAGGGCAAGGGGCCTACAAATGCTCCTGACCCTCTCAGCTCTTTGTTATCACAGAGGGAAGATTACATTTCTATGTAGGGAGCCAAGGTGCCAGGACTCCTGGGAGCAGGCCTGAGGCAGGCAGAGCTGAGACTGACCCCTCTCTCTTGGAGCAGCTCAGGGCTGCCTAGAGACAATTTTTTTCTTCTGCTCTGGTGCCCTTTTAAAGTGGAGGGTTTGCATTTCATCAAGAGCAGGGGCTGGGGATCAACACAGAGGAGAAGGTGGCTGGTGGCTGGAAGAATAAAAGCATGTGACTTTTTTTTTTTTTTTTTTTTTTTTTTTGGTACTGGGCATCAAACTCAGGATGTTGTGCTTGCCAGGCAGGCACTTATGCCGCTGAGCTATCTCCCTGACCAAGCAACTCTTGTTCACTTAGGAGCAGTGGCTGGATCTGTGAGTGGCCCATAAGTTCTGTGGGTCCCTCACCTTCTTTATTACCATTTCTCAGGGAACAGGCTGTTGGAAAGTGGCCACTTGCTAAATCTAAATCTTTAATGAAATTTGTTCAGCAGCGGGCCTGTATCACAACACCAAATAGACACGAATTTAGATGTTTCTCTACTTAAATGAAAGACACGAAAGAATATGCCTCCTCTTTAGGCTTTTTTTTTATGTGTGTGGGATCCTTATTGGTGGACTAGGGCCTCGTACACTAGGCAAGTGCTCTACAATTGAACCATATTACTGTCTAGAGCTGGATTTGAAACTCTTTGTAGAATTCTGATGAAGGGCAATGGATACACTGTCCTTTAGGAACCCAATGAGAAAATAATGTCTAAATATTAACATTCAGTTTTTGATTTTCCTTGGCTTGCTTTGGAAATCATGTTCCTTCAGGTTGTATCTCCTCTTCTGGTCACCCAGCTTTGTCACATTTACCAACTCCCAAAACCACAGATACATGTTGGTGAAAAGTCTCCTGAATAGTCCTCAGCATAAATGGGATGCTGCAACTAGAACAGTTTAGAAAACTAGCCAGAGAGGGCCTGCCAAATAGGTCAGAGGATCAAAGTGCCTGTGAGCAGGCACAGGGTCCTAGAGTTGATCCCCAGGGCCTGACGTGTCCCTCCTCTCCACCCCCTAGGGTGCGCTGAGACAGCATTTGAGACTGGGCTTGGTGGTGCCTGCCTGTAATCCCAGCATTTGGGGGGCTGTAAACAGGAGAATCACTATGAGTCCTATCTAGTAGTGAGACCCTGAACACCCTGTAGACCCTTCCCTAAAAAACAAAAGGAAAGAAGAAAAAAAAAAACTAGCCAGAGAGAAAGGGCAATGAGTAAAAAATTCAAGTAAGGAAATGTGGTATGCATCCAGTGAGGGAGTATACCAGGAAGGCAGCAGGAGTTCAAAGAGCTGTTTGAGTTTGGTAGCTTCAATGGGAAGATAACAAGGGCTAACCAAGAGCTGAAGACTTGAAGGGCAGCAGGATATACTCAGAAGGGATCACCCTATAAACAATGCTTGAGGTTTATTTATTCCATAAATAAGTTCCTGTTTTTTTTTTATTTACTCATGTGTTAAACAAATATTTATTGACTATTACTGTTTGGGCAATCAACAACACATTTTTGTGTTTTTATTCTTTTTTTGTTTTGTTCTGTTTTAGACAGGGTTTAAAAGTTGCATCATTATGCAATTTAGACAGGCCTTGAACTCACTTTAGAGCACAGGCTGGCCTCAAACTCACAGCAATCCACCTGCCTCAGCCTCCTGAGTGATAGGATCACAGGTGTGCAACACCATGCCATCGGGCTTTTGTCTTTTTTGAGACAGGGTCAGACTGGCCTTGAACTTGCAGCCGTCCTTCTCTCAGACTACCGAGTGCTAGGATTGTAGGCACATGTCACCATGCCTGGTTTGTTTTTTAATTTTGGGGATTGAAACAGGCCTTAGCCTGGCATGGTGGCACATGTCTTTAATCCTAGCACTCAGGAGGCTGAGGCAGGAGGATTGTTGTGAGTTCGAGACCAGCCTGAGCTACAAAGTGAGCTTAAGGCCAGCCTGAACTGCATAGTGAGACCCTGTCTCAAAAAGAGAAAAAAAAAAAAGAAAGAAAAAGAAAGAAAGAAAGAAAGAAAGAAAGAAAGAAAGAAAGAAAGAAACAGGCTTTGTACTGAGCTACACTCCAGATTGATTGATTGACTGACTGATTGATTGATTGATTTATAAGTGTTGAGGATGGAACCCAGGGGCCTCTCACAAACATTTCGGAAATGTCTGCTATGTCATGCACTATTCTTTTACTTGCTGATCAAATAGAGAATTATTTGAAACTCTTTTCTTAAATTTCGAGGAGGTGGTCCAATCTCAGCTTCCACAACTTTTCCATTTCAGGTGGAACAGAGATGAGGGTACTTGCCCTACCACTAACTTACAGTAGTAATATTTTTTAGGGGGTACTGGGGATTGAAACCAGGGTCTTTCCACTGAGCTACTTATGCATCCCATTTTATTTATTTATTTTCAATTTGGAAGCAGATACTTTTTTTTTTGTCTTTTTGAGACAGGATCTCACTGTGCAGTTCAGGCTGGCCTTAAGCTCACTTTGTAGCTCAGGCTGGTCTCGAAATCACAACAATCTTCCTGCCTCAGCCTCCGGAGTGCTGGGATTACAGGCCTGCACCACCATGCCTGGCTAGCAGATACTTTATTAACTGAAATAATAATGAACATGGTGTTCATAAGAACACCATGGTAGATACCTTAGTTCATCCTTCTATTATTTATTTATTTATTTATTTATTTATTTATTTATTTATTTATTTTTTAGGTACTGGGGATTAAACTCAGGATCAGATGCTTGCCAAGCAGGTGCTTATGCTGCTGAGCAAGATCCCTAGCTCCTCATCCTTCTAATAAGCCTGTTAATCTGGTCTTCTCTATTTCCAGCATCTCCATCTTCCACAAAATGAGAGGTCTTTTCCTTCATTCCACCTCTTGGAGATGATAACTTGAATGGCCGCAGGGAGTTATTTGCCTCTTTGAAGCGTTCTACAACAGTATAGATCTCATAAATCGGATCCTTCATGCAGATGATGTCATATTTACCAAGGGATTGAGCAATCAATTAATTATCCATCAAGGCAATTTGCTTCTTATTGACTTTGCCATAGCCATGCTGATATATTAGTTCATTTACGGCCTTCAGGTTTAGGCACCCTCATGCAATATATGGCTCCACAATTCTCAGCATGTTAATTGAAGCCTTGTTGAGCTTAACGAAGGCATCACTGAAGATTTGGTGAAGATGAGGAAGCTGCAACACCTGGAGGAACTTTGGGCTCACACCATTGATACCCCTGATCCAGATGGCAAATGCCAGTTTGGGTTCTGCAGGGACATACAAACTGATAGATTTCTCAACATTCTAGCCATTCATAAGTAGTACATCTGTCTGTACTACTTATGATAGTACCTGGCTTTTTCAAAGATGAAAAAAAACAAAAACAAAAACAAAGATGAGCTTCCTCCTTGCCTTGGTCCCCTGGGCAAACTTCTTTTTCAGGTGCTTTACTTTCAGCTCTGTGAAATGTTTTCACTTACTCTTAAGGGTTTCTGGCACAGCAGGGACTTTCTTTTCTTCCCTTTGACACCCTCAATGGTTCCAGCCAAAATGAGCACGTAGCCCATTTTGAATTTTGCTAATTTTTTATGGGTAATTTTTTGGGGGTACTGGGAACTGAACTCAGGACCTTGCACTTGCCAGGCTGGTGCTTATGCCTCTGAGCTATCTCCTTGTCCCTTAATTTTGTGATAGGATCTTGCAAAATTGTTAAGTTGCCCAGGCTGGACTCAAACTTGCTGCATTCTTACCTCAACCTTCTACAGACAAATGTTCTATCATTGAGCTATACCCCCTACCTCAGCCTTCTGGACTGCTAGGTTTACAAGCTTGTAGTCACCATGCCTGAATACATAGTGACTTGCATTTGTGTACCACTTTGGGTTTGTTGATGCTCAAATTTTGTTGAGTTTTTTTGACAACCTTGTAAAGGATACTCAACATATATCTCTTTTTTCTTTTTTTTCTTCTTCTTCTTTTTTTTTTTTTTTTTTTTTTTTTTGGTGGAACCAGGCATTAAACTCAGGCCCTTGAGCTTGCCAGGGAAGCGCTTATTCCACTGAGCCATCTATCTACCTGGCCCTCTCAACATATCTCTAGCTTGATTTTGTCAAATGCATGACTTGTCCAAAAGCAAAAAGTTCATTCCCTTGTTGTGGGGAGAGAAGTGGGGAGGGGAGAAGTTCACGTGCCAGAATATCCAGTGTGGCCTACTCACCTCATCAGGATGCCCAACCTGGCCTCTCATCACAGTTACCGAGGAGTCTTCGAGAATAGTACAGATCCTTGGTTTTTCCTGGGACAGTTGCACTCTTGGATTCTGAGCAGGCCTAATAATTTGTATTTTTCAAAAGCTCCCCTGGGACTCTGTTAATTTGGGTTACACTAGCATCAAAGGACACTCTGAGGGGCCAGACTGGGTGGCTTTAAGTAGGCTCTGCTTAATGTCCAAACCACAAAACGCTCTGCTTCCACCATTCTCGGCTTCCTAAACATTCACTGCTGTCTGAAGTCTCCCCAAGGGGGGGGGGGGTTAGCACAGTCCATTCCCGGGAAGATTAGGGTAGCAAGGTGGCTTGATTGACTGCAAAACCCAAATTCTGTGTCTCGAATATGATAGATTGGAGGGAAGGGCCAGAGCTACTCAAGAATAAAACCGGTTTGTATTAATCTACTGTGAACTATGTGTCAAATCCTTATTTACTCTCCAACTCCCGACGAAGTAGATTACCCACCCCCTCTTTCACAAATGGGTAAATTGGGATTTATAGGGAGAAAATAATTTCCCGGAGGCACACACAGCCCCTGCTGCAGAGTCCTGTCTCGGACCAGCGTCTCTCCCAGTTGCTCCCTGTAAATTGCTGCTGCGTCCACGGCCTGACATTCGGGAGCCCTCCTGCCGAGCTCAGACGTAGAGGCAGGAGCTTGAAACTGGGACTGCGGGAAAGAGCCAGAGCGCTGGGCAGCTTCGCGACTCTGGCTTCTCGGGGACTACAAGGCCCAGCAGGCAGCTGCAGGGGGAGGAGGAGGAGGTGGGACCAGCGCGGGGTGGGAGTGAGGGAGAGCGAGTCCTCGCGCCTCGCCGGCGCACAGCGCTCCGAGCGCTCCTGCGGGCACCGGCGCGGGGCCTCGGTAGCGGCAGCGGACGCAGAAGCGGAGCTGGAACGCTGTTCCAGCCGCAGCGCACCAAGGGATCCGAGTTGTGCCTGGAGCTGGGCGGCAGCGTCCGGACAGGGGGGACGGTGCTTAGCGCATTGCGGCGACCTCGCCTTCACCGCAGCTGGAAGAGCGGCGGCCGCCGAGGACTTTTCTCTGGTCCGAGGAGCGCCCTGCAGGGCGCGCGGCACCAGGGCTGCAGTCGGAGGCGCAGCGGCGCCGGGCCCCGCACGGCGATGGAGCGGAGTCTGCGAGGAGCGTGAGGCATCGCCGCCGGCTGGTGGAGAAGGGGGACCAGGTCTGCAGACCCGGGGCGGCCGACGGGCGCCCTCCCCCCGCCCCGCCTCTGGGGCACCAGCTTTGGCTCCATTGTTCCCGCCCGGGCTGGAGGCGCCGAGCACCGAGCGCCACCGGGAGTCGAGAGCTGGCCGCGGGGCTCTCGCGATCCGGCAAGGACCCGAATTGAGTCGGGAGACTCCGGGCTGGAGCTGGCGACTAGGGCAGCCGCCCACCCGCCCGAACCACGGCGAGCTCTGCAGAGGCGGCACCGCAGCGCCTAGTGAGGTAAGAGCGCGGCCCCGGCTCCCGGCGGACTCGGCGTCCCGGGCCTGGAGCCCGCGACTGTGCGCCCCGCCTCGCGTGCCCTCCGCCGAGCCCCGCGCCCGCCCGGCGCCCCTCCCCCGCCCCTCCCGCAGCTCCTCCCGCCGCCCAACTTTTCCGCCAACGAGCGCTCGGGAGCCGGCGGGGCGACGCCGGGCCGCGGTGAGCCCGGAGGCTGAGAGGCCCGCGGTTTACTCGGACTGGGGAGCAGGGCGAGGTGGGGCGCGCGCGCGCGCGGGTGTGCGTGTGCTGTGTACGCGCGTGTTCGTGATCCAGTCCACTGCATCTCTGGTGAGGATTTTATTCCAATCCAGCAGGCAGCTTTTGGCGCAACATGAAAAACTGGTATCCAAATATCTTTCACCTCCGGGAAAGTCTGGGGTCCTTGCTGGGGGGGAGGAGGGAGGCAGCGGAGGGAGGTCCGCTTGCTTGGGAGTCGGTTGCAAGGAGGTGTCGTCACCAAAAGGTTGGATCTGCCTTCTCTCGGACCGATCAAGGAATCCGCTTTCCAAGAGGGGGTTATGTTCTGCTATGACGGTTTCCAGCGGGTCGGAAGTTTGGGGAAGAGGGGCGTCTGCTGTGTGCCCGGGTATAGGGCGGGGGCGGGGACCGCCAGCTTGGAGTCGGTCCTGGGGTGGGGGAAGGGTGAGGTTTTGTCCGGTGCGGTCCGTCTGCAGCGGCGCGGGTCTCTTCTGCAGTCCAGAACCCCACTCCTTGCTCTCGTTATGCTGGAGGACAGGGGGAATGGAGAGTGTAAAACCCACATACAGGGAAGTTTGCTTTGTAGATGGCATTCAGAAAGTGTGCAGACTCCTGTGAGACAGACACCTTCTGTAAGGATGGAGCTGGGGGTCTGCTGCTGTTTTCTGGCCCTAGAAGCTACCAGCCCATTTAAAAAAGCGTTTCTGCGATGCCTTTCTCCCCCTACCCCGCCCCCATTTCCCAGATGTGGAAGCCGCATCTGGTTCCGTTTCACCCCACACGGGTACACCGCAGCCACATTAGCATCCCTCTTCCTCCCCTCCCCTCCCCCAACTAAAACTGGAATTGTGTAACTTGTCCTCACCACCTCCCTCAAAATTTCTTGCCGTGAGGTTTGGAGACAAGGCTTTGGGTGGGGAAGGGAAAGAAAGTTATCTTGGAACCCAAGTTATGTAGGTTCTCACCAAACTAATTAATTCTCCACTGTTGGTGGTTGGGGTGCTTTCTCTGTTGTGGGGAAAAAGTCGTCTCGGGAGGTGGGGCAGGGTTTGGGGTGGGGGAGGGGTGGCGCTTACGAACGCTTCCTACGCTGGAAGTGGCCAGGGATCGTGGGTCGGGCCCAGAACTGGCACTGACAGATGTTTGTGGGACAACCAAAGCGCTGCTTTCTCTTACTTGAGTTGCAGCTGGAGCTGCGTCCCGAGCAGGCCCACCCTCACCGCGGTCAGGCGTCCTGGGTCGGTGCCCACCGTCCTGGAGCCAGTCGGGCGGTGGCTGCCGGGGGCGATCCTCGAGCGTTTTTAGGAGGTCGCGGGGATTACAAGTGGCCACAGGTCTGCAGGCAGGGAGGGGGTGGCATGTCGAGTTGTTTTTGAATATTTCTTGAGGCAGAAAATCAGCCCAGGGTTGCGGTGCGCTGGGAGAGTCGGTCCCTCTCACCTTCTCCTTTCCAGGCTCTTTTCAAATTGAAAACACTTCTCTGGTTTCCTTCTTTGGGCGGTAGTTTTGGAGGCTGTAATGAAATCACACTTTCTCTAGACATGGTAATTAAGGTGACTGTTTCCTCCCCAGATGTGCCCTGCCCTTTGCGCCTCCGGACCCGTGCTTTTTTTAGAATGCCATGGAAATCGCAGAACCTTTTCCTTGAGACTGTCGAGCAGAAAGTGGCCATTTTCCTCCCTTGGCCCGCGCTCGCGATTTCCTCTCTGTGGCTTGTTTAAAAGCTAAGCAGCGGAGCCCCCGGGGACGTGCTCAGTCTGGCTAATTACCCCACGCCTGGGTCAGCTCCCTTCCTTTTCCGTGACCCAGGGCCTCAAGCCCTGCCGTGGCCCAGCGTCGGTCCTCGCGGCCGCCTCCCTCCCTAATGACTTGTTTCCATATTTGCCCCCAGTTGGTTGGGAGACCTCCAGAGCTGCTGCTGACCCTCACAGCGCAGGGTGTCTGGGGACAGAGGGTTGAGCCGCCTCCAGCTGGGATGTTTATGTGCCGCATCAGTGATGAGCTCCTTGAAATATCTTGTTGCTTTTCCTCTTAGTCATAGCTGGGTGTCAGCTTTTTAATGAGGGTCATCCGGATAGAGAGCCGCTCCAACACGTGCACTTTCACTGCCTGCTTTTACCTTGCCCTTAGAAATGCCACTTTTGGGAGTATCTTCACAATGAGGTTTGGACCAAAGTGGGCACCACTTCCTTTGGCTCCAGAGTAGACACCCTTGGGGTGTGCTTTTCCTTGGCCTCTAGCCATGGAGGATGTCTGAAAGTTCCATTTGGTGCCCTCAGGGCGGCAAGTGAAGGGACAGGAAGAAATGGAGCAGGAGCATCACAGATGTTAGTCCTTCCTCCTTAGGGGAGAGGATTAGAATACATCCCTAGCCTGGGCTAGCTTTATTCCTAATCACTGTAGGGCAAGAAAACTGAACCTAGGGGAGGCAGGCAGGCAGGCAAATCCATGGGTTTTGCTTGTAGTGTATGCTTTTTGTTTATTTGAGGTATTGACCTGAAACAGGACTTAAAATAGAGGTTTGCCTGGTGATCTTGGGTTTTTAGCATCCAGCTTCTCAAAGGCTCTCTTCTTGCCTCCATTTTTTAAATCTTTTATCAAAATGGCTGTTAGTTAAAGAGCTTCCATGGAAGTTTGAGCCTGTGGATTCGGGGGAAAAGGAGTCAGAATTGATTCCAGCACCTTGTTCTGAAAGTGCCTCCTTCACATTACTTGAGATCAATTTAATTTCCTCTTGGGAAATTTGACTTGGATTTGTCTTCCCCAGAGCTCTGTAAATGGTCTGAAAGCTCCAGGGACTGGTGGGAGTCCAGATGTAGAGCTTTAGAGAAGGTTCTAGTTTTGCTAGAGGGGATTAAATACCAGAAGGAGGACTAAGATGTTTGTTTTCTCCCAAGGTTACATCTGCCTTAAACAGAATGTCTCCCTTGCCCCACCACCCCTTACTTACATTGAAGAGACCATGCTATTTGGTTTCCCTGCCCCCTCCAAGTAAGTAGTATTCTCTTGAGTGAAGAACTCCAGGTGTTCACTGCTAGTCCTGTGTCTTCAGGATTAGGTGATGTGGCCAGCATTTTGCTAATGCTACGTTCACCTTTCACTTGCAAGGACATTTGGACACTTTTGCAGAGACTCAAAACAATTACTATAGTAGGTTGGTACTCATCTTTAATTGGTTCCAGAAGCTGTGAGAAGTAAGTTGTTTTGGCTGGAAAGGATAGCAGAGCAATCCATACTCTAGCTTGCACACAGATTAACTAACAAACCAGGGGTAGTGGAGCAAAATTTGGAACAAAATTTTCACATCAATGGCATACCTATAATCCCAGCACTTGGGAGGCTGAAAGCAGGAGGATCACTACAAGTTGGATCATAAAAAATATTCACATCAAAATGTGTCAATACCAAATGTCTATGAGTTTCAAAGCAGTCCAGTATACCTTTGGGCCAACTAAAATTTTATAAACTGAGCTGCCTTTTTTTTTTTTTTTGCAGTACCAGGGATCGAACTCAGCACCTTGTACTTGCCATGCAGGCACTTATACACTGAGCTATATCCCTGGCCCCCAATATTTGATTTTTTTTTTTGGTGGTACTGGGGATTGAACTCAGGACCTATGCTTGCAAGGCAAGCACTTATTCCACTGAACTATCTCCCCAGCCAAACAAAGACCTATTCATGATATTATTAGTATTTT
This sequence comes from Ctenomys sociabilis, assembly GCA_004027165.1. Classification (NCBI taxonomy): domain Eukaryota; kingdom Metazoa; phylum Chordata; class Mammalia; order Rodentia; family Ctenomyidae; genus Ctenomys; species Ctenomys sociabilis. The sequence continues at coordinate 477 of PVKA01022859.1, read as the reverse complement.
TTGTTTATTTTGCAGTACCAGGGATTGAACTCAAGACCCTGCACTTGTCAGGCAGGCATGTAGTCTACTAAACTATCTCCCTAGCCCAATGAGCTGTCTTTTTGCTTACTTTCTTGGGATTTAACTCAGGATTCTGTACTTGCCAGGCAATCTCTTATTCTCCCCAGGCCAAGCTGCCTTTTTTCTTTTCTTTTTTTTTTTCTTTTTTTTTTTTTTTTGGTGGTACCAGGGATTGAACTCAGGTCCTTGCGCTTGCCAGGGAAGCACTTATTCCACTGAGCCATCTCCCCAGCCCGGTTATTTTATTTTATTATTATTTATTTATTTATTTGTTTATTTTTTTGTCTTTTTTGAGACAGGGTCTCACTATGCAGCTCAGGCTGGCCTTAAGCTCACTTTGTAGCTCAGGCTGGTCTCGAACTCACAACAATCCTCCTGCCTCAGCCTCCCGAGTGCTGGGATTACAGGCATGTGCCA
>PVKA01022858.1:0-36476 GCA_004027165.1 Ctenomys sociabilis | reverse complement strand
ACCCCCTGTCAGGGGTGTGTTCAGAACTTCCCTGCCACCTTCTTCTACTCAGTGTAAATATTCTCTTGCAGGCAAATACACACACACACACACACACACTATATATATATATAATTCTATATATATATATGTATATAATATTATATATATATATATATATATATATATATATATATATATATATATATATATATATATAATTCTAAGACCAGAAAATTGACATATGTCATTTCATCGACTGTTTAAATAACCTGGCAGGACAGCTGTCATTATTGCTGTTGCTTCCATTTGATGAGAGACCCACACACCCTGCCGATCTTTCCCCAAAGCTACCTGGACACTAGTAGCCCCTGGGCAGCAGAGGTGGGGCTTGGAGGGCTATCCTTCTTTGGCTCCTATGCACTATCCACACTGCTTTCCTGCCGCTTCACTGCTATGTGCTTGCCCAAATGGGCTCCATTCCTGACATGCTCTCCCTTCAATTCTCCACCCTTTCTTCAAGATTCAAGAGGTTCATAGGCAACCCTCTCACCAAAGGCTTCTTGGATTGAGCTGTTAGTTCCACTAATTACTAGCCGTATGTATCATTCAAAACATCATTGTTTCATGCATAAGATAAATAACTTAATACCTGATACCCATCACCAGGATTGCTACAAAGACTAAATGAATTAGTACATATAATTCAAATAGAGCAATGTCTGACATACAAAGCCCCTCAGTAAATGTTAAACTCTACTGGTCTCCTCTACACCTAAATCAAAGCTTTCTTCTACATGTGCATTGCATCTCTCCTCAACTCAATCACAAGTAACATGGGACCAGGTTTGCATCTTTTATTGCTCAACTGGTCAATTGGTGTTTGACCAAGGTGGGTCATGTGTCATCATCTTTTCTGGAGGGTAAGGGTAGTTCTTTTGTCTTCCTAGCTAAGGTATATCTCTTATTTTTAAATGCTAAACATTTAGCCTTTGTTTCTGGTACCTAAAAGAAATTTGTCAATGATCTTCTTTTCCTGATGATGATCTGCCAAACAACTTCCATCTCTCCTAGACTGAGGAAGGAAAAAATCATTCCTGAGGCTATCAGGGAGCTCCTTACTATCTTCAAGTAGTGGTTTCAGAAAATTCCCTTCACATAGCAGTTTTTGGTATCTTTTGCTTCTGTTTCTTGGGTTGTGACAGAAAAGACAGCAGCTTAGAAAGATTGAAAGAGGGCAGAGAGGAGGCAAAATATGGACTTGGACCAAATGGAAGAGAACTTCCCGGATGAACCGAGGGGTTCCAGCTCTGCTTGTTTGCTGTTAGGGAAGACATTGAAAAGTTTCAAGGCCTCATTCTAAAATTGAATCTTGGATTTAGCCTTCTTCTACATTATTTGCCTCCACAGATGAGCAGAATGAATGACTCTCACATTGCTTGTTCCTCATTAAAAAACGTGCAGAGTCATGAATGGCAGAGCCCACCTGTGGAGATCATCGGGCTCTCGTTCAGTCAACTTGCTCCCAGAGTGAAGACCCTGAACCCCACCAGACCCATTTCTTGCCCCTAGTTATATTGCTTGCTGTGCTGTGGATCCTACTTGGCTGTTTTTGTCTGGTTTCACCTTCAAGACTTGTATTTGATTTTGAACCAGTTGCTCTATGGAGACCTCTTGGTTTACATCCTTTGCTACCTTTGACCCCACCTTCCCTGGTTCCTGCACATGTCACTGCTGCATTAAATGGTTCATACACATCCAAGTCACTCACTTCTAGGAAGTACCCCTAGCTTGTCAAACCACTGGAACAATGCCCCAGCCTGCAAGGGTCTGCTTCAAGCAGGTCCCTGACCTCTGTAATCAGGTGACTCCTTTGTGCTAACAAGGTCAGTGCCTGTCACTTCTGCCTGTAAAGTTTAGATGCTCCTTCTATGGACCAGGCTTGACTTCATGACAAAGCAGGGTAGATTATTCAGAGATGTCAAAGCAAGAAAACCATTGCAGTGGGCTGCAAAGATGTGTTTTCACTTTTTAATCTCAGTGCTGACACTTCTGCTTATCTAAAGTAGAGGAGGAGAACACAGACCTGAAGGATATTGAGTTGAAAGGTAAACTTGACTTAAACTCAATGTTTTCATTTTTTAAAAAAGAAAATGATTGAAAGTCTCCTTTAAAAGAAGTCTAGTAAGAAAGTACATATTTGTAAAACAACCTCAGATCTTTCAAATCCACTAAAATTGAAATAGATCTAGAAGCAAATACTATGATGGCTAGGGCTGTGTGTCTGTGGTAGAGACCTTGCTAGCAACTTATGAAGCCCTGGGTTCAGTTCTCAATGCTAGGGGAAGAACAAAGAATACTTCATATTTTTTTCAATTGTAGGTATTGCCGTTATTTGGTTCCAGAGGATATGAATAAACACTATAACTTAATAAACAGCAAGTTGACTCCTGAGGTTATAATTAGGGCATTTGTCTTGTAGAACAGGTAACAAACTACTTGCAAAGAAACTTGGAAAACCAAAGTCTACTCTAGTTCTTGAAAATTTTCTGATAAGAACTCTTAGATTTTCTTTTGCTGTAGTGATTAAATAGCTAAAAAGCTTTCATCAGTGTAGCACATCTATTTGCTATTTTAAATTTATCAATTTTGTTTTTGTTGTAACAAGTGGAAAAAAGCAAAGATACCATGAATTGAATCTTTTTCTGGAATTACACAACTAAAAAGATGAAAATTAATGACAAAAATTCAACCAGTAAGGAAGAGTTATGCCAAAATTTCAAGATAAATCGTTTTTATGATCAAGTTATAAACCTCCTAATATAGATTAAGTTTACAATGCTAACATCAATAGATACTAAACTCTAATGCCAAGAGCAATAAAGTGAGAATAATGAGAAAAAACTGAAACCACATAAAAAAAAAACCTTGAAAATCTTCAGTGATTTCCAACCCTTATCAGTTTATTTCCTAAGAAGCTTATAATGAATTTGTATTGATGATGGGCGTTTGTGGGAGGCCAGACAGGAAGGTTAGTCCTAATCGACCTCTTCTGTGAGCATGGGAGAAGAGGCCACGTGAGTGTGCACTGACACACTGCAGGGGAATTAACAACACAGCTAAGATCCTGGGGATTACCCGGATGTGTACGGTGGATGTGGGAGACTCATAAATCCTATTTTACTGTTTGTGCATGTGTCTGAGTTAATAAAGCCAGGGTACACCAGTCACTGGGAACTCTTTGCCCCTCACATTTTAACCCATTCTGTGTCTGTGTGTTTCATCTTCGTGGGCCCTGGGCCAGGTACACTTGTAGTTTGACCCCTGATGTGTACCTGCCTAATGATCTCCAAAGGCATGATCAATACAGGATAACTAGGTTAGGAAACTAGAGCAGAACATTTTTAATTAGAAACCACTCAAGACATAGTGGAAAACTGAGCTGGCGTGGGGGAAAGAGAGAAAAAAATGATTTTCTGGCTTGTTTGATGACAGAGACAACCTTTTACTCACACTGTGGTGTGGAACTGCGAAGGCTAGGGATCATGACTCCACATTGGTGAGACTGTGAAGTGACCACTGACCCGAGCTTTGAGTTCCACATCAGTGAAATAGTCACACCCTGTTTGCACCTAGTTAAGTAGTTTTGAGGATGAGAATAGATGCCAACCTACAAGAAGCTTTACCAACAGATGGTAACTGTTTTGCTTATAGAGAGGTCTACATGAGATGGAATTATATATGAAACATCTGTCAAATAACAAAACTTCTGAAACCTTCACTCTTCTTCTCCTTATAAGAGCTGTTTTAAAAATCGGTCTCTGTATAATCCTAGTTTGTAATTAAGAGGCACGTGCACATTGATATGTTATTATGAGAGGCACATCTAGGCGAGGGTTGCAGAAGTGAGGACAAGAGCAAGAGCCAGCACTCATTACTTCTCACTTCCGCGGAAGCAGGCATTGTCCTAAGTTCTGTTCATGCGCTGGCTTCGTCTGCACTCTTCACAGCCCTGAAAGGCAGGTGCTCTCATCCTGACAAACTTGCAGATAACGCATCCAAGACTTAGGGAAGGCAAGAAAGCTGAGTCACCACAGTGAGGAGGGGCAGAGGCTGAGGCCCACCCCTTCTGAGGCACGCTGCGCCCTGGTCTCGGGCCCCACTGTTCTGCTTGATGCTGATATGCTGGAACCCCGCATGCTCCCATTTTTTTTGTCCCTGTTGCTTTCTCACTAAACAGATGCAAGCAGGGGTTGCAGGACACTCACGTGGCAAGAACGAGGGAAATGAAAAAAGTGCCTCTCTACTGTAGCCACTTCAAGATTTAGATTCAGTTCTGCCTTTCTCAGACAACTGGATTCGTTTCCTTCCATTCCCATTCCTGGCTATGCCCCCGATGTTGTCTGAGCTCCTAGTACCTCTTACCTAGACTGCTGTAGTTGTTCTGTTCCCATATTACACTCCCTGCTCACCCACTCCAACGCACTGTTCACATTGTTGCCCGCGGAGCCCTAAGACATTATCTTTCAGTCTACAGAACCACATCCTGCCATTGTTCTGGGAATGGCCACACACTAGGGGAAAGCCACACTTCCTTAGCTGGCCTTTGGTAGGGGATGGGACCCCTCCTTTCTCAGCAAACCCAGACCACATCTCTCACCACTTCTCTTCCGACATGCACGGCTTCCTTGATTTCTCAGCAGGCCAAACTCTCTCTAGGCTGTGGACTCTGGCAGGTCAAACTCTCCTTCTCTACGTCTTGCTCTTGGGCTCTTCCCCAACTTCTGAGTCTCAGTGGAAATGATACCTTCCTGTTAAGCCCTTTGCCATGTCCGCGGTCCATGGTAGTCTCTATGTGCTGTTTTTTCCTTTGCTTGTTTTCTGTCTCTGCCCTCCCTGAGAGCAGGATACATGTCTGTCTGTCTTCCTACCACCTCGAACAGCCTGGCACAGAATTCATGCTAGATATCAGGCATTAAACCAACCAAATGGGGCTGGGGAGATGGCTCAGTGGAGTAAGCGCTTGCCTGGCAAGCGCAAGGACCCAAGTTCAATCCCCGGTTCCTCCAAAAAAATAAAATAAAACAACCAAGGGCTCTATAGCTTGTGTCACCTGGCATCCTTCCTTCAAGGGCCTAAAAATAGAGCAAGGACAGTGCATTTTTGAAGACTTTTGGGGGTCTGAGCTGGATTTTAATTGCTCTTCTGACCTTCTGGGCTTTAAGACCCCATGATGGCTACAGGGCACAATTAGCACCCCGGAGTATAGGGCTGCTGGGCCTTGTAGAGTTAAATATCTCAGGATGCATCACAGCAGTGCTGTGTTATGGATCTTTGCTCCAGGAAAATATTTTGCACTTGACAATCCAGCAGAAAATTCCCCTTGGAGAAGGGACCATTCCCTGTGATGGATCGACGGTTTCCGGCATTGGTTTCCATAGCTAGGTTACTTCTTCATTTCTAGTTTGGTGTAAAAGTGAAAGCTGAAGGATGCTCATCTGTCAGAAAGAAGAGAACCTATCAAATAATTACAGCTATTATTTCACACAGAGTTGCCTTTTCCCCCGGCAGTACTGCTAAGATGCTAGGTAAATAAATATTCGTAAGAAGTCAATATTAAACCATGGGCCATAGAGGAAATCATTTCATACCCCAAATAGGAGACTATTGGATTTCTTTGTGAGGTTTAATTGCCAAAGTTACTTCAAAGTGTAGAATTGGCCCTGCCTGATAAAATGTTATCTCACTGTATGGAAAAAAATCCGAGGTGAAGTCTGCTTGGCTCTTTCCTGAGGAAAGTAAGTGATGCTACTAATGACCTGAGAGCGTGCTCATGGGGAACTGTCAGCACAGCACTGCAGGTGACATGTGGGCCAGGGCTCAGTCATGTGGCACCAGGGCATGAGCTGCTTCATGCAGCTGTGACAGGAGCCAGGACTCGCCATACGTGACCCTGCAACCCGGTCTCTGGTGAGGTGGCCTGTACGTTCATTGCACTGATAACTGGCTTTAGAAGGCTTTCTTTGCTGGCATTGGAAATTGTTTTCTGCTTTCCACATTCTAAAGAAATGGAAAAAAACAAAGCGAGAAAGCAGAAAAGAAAGCACCACCATTGTATTTTTATTTAAGAAATTCATTTGTACGCCCTGAGTGTACACCTGGCTAGTTGGGAAGGGGATGCTGATTTGTGATTTAAACTCTTTCACTGGAAAAATCCCCAAGCAAATAATTTGCTGTGGGGACATGGCTGGCTCACTCTTAAAATGCTGCTGTGAACACTTTTATTCCGTGTTCCAAAACCTTGCATTGGAATAGCTCCTTTGTGCCCTGCTCTTGGTTAACGTGCTCTATTCCAGAGGTGTTTTAACAAACCCTCCCCCGCTGGCTTCCTGCTGGAGTCACTGCATAATGGGTTTTGTCAGGAGCAACTACTGGTGACGCTAAGTCCTCCCTCCACCTGTAAAAAATCATTAATCTTGACTGTGAATAAATCCGAATGACTTGACTGAATAGAAATAACCTCAAATTGAAAATACAGGGTTTTCTTTTCCCCCTCTTGGTAACTTATTTTCTATACCTGTCTTGCTCCTACCCCCACCTTTTCTTTCCTGTTTCTAAACTGACATCTCTGTACACTGGCAAGGATATTTTCAAAGACTTCTCCAGCAGTCATGAATGCGGAGAATAGGATCTTCAGAAAGTATGTATTCTATTTTGAGGCTGAATGAATAGCATAACCTGAAGCGAGAGGCCTCTATGTAGGGAAAACAAAGCAAAACAAAACAGAACCTAGGTTTTACAAAGGATATACGAATAAAGTCATCCGAGGCTTAAGACTCAAATCAAATTAAGTGCCAATTCTATCCCTCTTTGAACAATACACTTGTAAGTCTTCACAAAGTTGCGAAAGAAGAAAAGCAAGGTACTATGCTTTGTTTCTCTATTTTATATACTACAGGTAATACTAGATAGATGTATATCAAAATCTGGCAGTGTAATTTTTCAAACATAAAAGAGAATAGTAAAAATAGAGAATATGCATTGAAAATAATCTTTATACAGTGTCCACCCAATTTCTTAAATTGTTTTGATCCCTTCTGAAGTTGTAGAAAGTAGAACAAAATTAGACAAAGATTAAATCTTATTCTTTTGCAAGGAATAATATTTCTAACTTAAAAATGTCATCTTTACCTGACAAATAGGATAGCAGAGATAGGAAAACTGTAGAAACTGAATGATAAATCTGGTCCCCCGGGTTTTGGCATGCAACAGTGTTATGCAATGAGCCATCGTACAGAAAACAGTAACTATGGAAATATGGTGATGTTAATTAATGGTAAGATGCGACATGTTTTTTATTCTTTTTTCCCACAGAGCTATTCAGCTTCCAAAAGGCCATCAGGCTATTTTTTTTTTTTTTCAGTAACTGTTTCATGAAGATGGTTAATATGTGAAATAACTGAATTTGCAGAACTTTAAAAAGGAAGCAGTGGACACTGAGCATTTCTGTCCAAGTCACAAATGATATCTATTTTTTTTTTTTCAGTTTTAAGCCAGATGGTCAATGAAGGCAGTGACCTCAATAATAGCCAATGTAATTACCTACTTTATTTTCACTGAAATTGAAACTTCATTGAAAATAATTTTGTCTCTCCGTTTATTTATGGTGAAAAGTGCTTTTTACCTTTTGAACTTTAAGACGACTGGGTTGAATATAATGGCGAGAGAGCTCCTCTAATCACCTCTAATGGCTTCCGAGTAGGCTGAAGTTAAATTTAAAATGATATAGAGCTCTTTGGCTTCCCAAAACTGGCAGTCTCTAATTTTAGAAGATTGCCACTGGAGTGGTGTAACAGTAGTCATCACATTAATCTGACTAATAGATTGAAAGGAAGGGGATTTTGAGCCAGCTTTTATTGTTCTGTGTATTTTAATATTTGACATTATACATATGGCAAGTAAGAGTCTCAGAGTTACCCATGAGAACATACTGCAATAATATACTTGCTTTTAGGCTATTACAGCAAATGAGATCAACTTTTAATGGGAAATTGAGACTTTGTCTAGAACCTTATGGCTAAAAACCTAGCATACTAAAGATGGGATCATTTTCTAATATCGCTAAGGATTCTGGGATACATATGAGAAAAGCACTCAGAAAAATTTCCTCCAGTACACATAACACAAAAAAGCTAAAAAGTTAACGTTCTGCTTCTTAGATACTATGGCAAATATTAGATTCATAATTTCTAATACATTAGAAGCCAAGCACATCTTTGTACTACAAACTCATGAGTCTACTAATATAAATAATTAATTATGGCAGCTTATATATGATTCAAACTGTATATTTATAAAAGAATATTGCAATATTCTCATTACACAGATTTAATAAAAATAAATTATGATTAGAGAAAAAAATGAATCACATTTTTCAGAACATTGAAAACAATTCTCCAAATCTAATCGCCTCTTAGAGCATGCTAGAATATGTGAAAGACGCATGTATATTGTAATTAAACACACTGATTTCCCAAACTCGCTATTAACTGAGGGTGATAACACAATCACTATAACACGATGTGCTCCCGACTCTGTCTACAACTCTAAGCACAATGCTGTGCTCATGTGTACGTGTGCGTGGGGTACTTCCACACTTTCCAAATGGGCTGCTCTCTGTAGTCAAAATGTAGGATTACGGGGCTTGATACCGAAGAAGCCAGAAAATCAGACTTAGAAAATAAGCTGACTTATAGGCATTGATTTTCCTTTCTATCTGTATGCTGCCTCTTGGTGTTAGTTTTTCCTCCCCAAGTGCTTTCCTGATGATGGAGAATAGGTTGAAGCAATTCTACATATTCTCACTTGAAGCAGCTCAAAAAAGATTGTGCTGGCCAGTCATACTTGAGTCTCGAGATTTGATTTTTTTCCCCCAAATAATAGTTTAGACATGCCAATAATTAGAATCAGGACTGAGCAAACAGGCAGCCATTTCCGACACATGAGGATAGTGCTGTATGTAACATACCTTCAGATGAATTATTTATTCATCTGTACATTGATTGGATGCCACAAAATACAATGTGTAACTCTGTAGACCTTAGACCTGTCATTCTGGAATGACCTTGTGGAGACTTCAGTTGTGAACCTTTGATGGTTGTCACGAATGTCTTCCAAGCTGAAGATTTAGAATCTTGCATCATGTAATATAAGCAGTAGCATTGTATTGTGTATCCAGACATAAAATTATTTGTACACCAACATGAGACCAAGAGGAGTCACATACTGAGCTGTAGAACACCATAATGGTATCAACTACTTCGGTCTACTTTGAGAATAAAGGGTTGAGTGGGTGCAGTGTGGCATCTGCGGTATGGCATTTCAAAAGCTATTCTAAAACTCAGCTAAGAGTTCCACAAAATAAGTAGATCGGTCCCTTGGTGGCTTCATTTGCTTCAGGTGGGGGTTCTCAGGGATGTTTTGCTGATTTACATTAGTGTGAAGGTCCCAGACTCCTAGGTTAGTCTACAGGACAGAAAATGTGTGTTTGCTGTGTTTAAGTCTGACTCCATTTCTCCATTTCCCAACAGGGATATAGACAGATACTTGGTGTTCATCAGATTTTTCTTTTGTTAAACTCAGATAATTTGCAACCAACCAAACCTATGCTTTACCAGGTGAGCCCGTGGAGGGCTTTCATCTCCTGAGGGCCACTCTGTCTTCTGGCTATTTTACCCTTAGATCATTCCCGGCTCTTCAAACCCCAAATGGCTCCAGGATATATTTCACTGCCCCATGCATGGCCTTTGTCTTTCATTAGCTATTCTTCCTTTACCTGAAGATGATTTTCTGTTTTTTAGACAAAATGGCCTACCCTCCATCCTGATGAGTCACTGGATTATGGCCTGAAAAATATTTTTATCCTTCCCAAAAATAAGTAAATCCTTGCACATACCATGGATTATTTCATGACACCTGCCACGTGTTTACACAGACCCTGTTTTCAGCATTGAAAGCCATCCTATCAAGCCATCTCTTCTTATTCTTCTCAAACACCCTTGTAGAAGGGATGACAGGTATAGGACCTTGAGCTGAGGCAGCGTGTCTGCCACCAGCAGTTAATGACCTGATAATAAAAAGAAAACCTTTTCTTTCTTTGTCTCCAGGACAATAGAAGGAGCCTGACCATGTAACACTGACAGGCCATTGTGAAAGTTGCTACCACAGTCAAGGCTTTTCTTGCAGTTCTATGCCACGGTGTCACTTTGTTTCACAGAAATGGCTGCAGTGCAGCAGCAGCAGATTTCTGTGTAACCACAGCACTGCCTAGCAGAGTCGCTTTGCAGTTGCCTTGCTTGTTCTGAGAATATTAGACCCTCCAAGTGAATCAGGCCTTTATTACTTTGCACAGGTGCTAGCATCACTGTTGAAGAGCAATTCTGGAACCTTGGAAAGGGGGAAGTGATGGGCACTTTTCCATGACCAGCTATCAGGATTCAGATTCAAGGTGATGCTGAGGATATGGACTTCTCAGCTGCTTCTGAAATCAACAAGGGAGGGTCAAAGTCCCACGGTTCCTCCTCCTCACCTCTGCACCCTGGTGTCCCGGAAGGAACACCACTGTGTGGCCGCACCACTGCAGCACCATGCTCTGCATGTAAAGCTGGAATGATGAGTGTGTACTGGTGTGGCTAGAAAGGAAGGGTTGGGCTCAAGCTTCTTCCCTTCCTCTTCTGATCTTATGACCTCAGACAATTTGTCTCCTCTCACCAAGCTTTAGTTTTCCTCATCTGTAAAATGCAGAAAATGATATCTTTTATGGTAGGGATGTTGCCAAGATTAAATTAAGGTGATAAGAAGTGCCTGCTATGGTTGCCTCTTCTTGCCTATGTGATCTTCTGACTAAACACAGGACCGATGCTTCTGTGTACTGTTTCTTTTGGAGAGTATTAGGGTCTAAAGTGGCTTAGGGTTAGCTGGACCATACTTTGATATGCATTTGCTTGAATTTTTGATAGATATAATGTATTGATTGGGACATTGGAGTGATGTTTTCATGTGAAGAGATATTTTGGGCTTGAATGACAGGATTTCTAGCCCTGGTACTGTGCTCAGTTTTTTGGTTAACACCGTGGTCCTGGGGAGGTGCAGAGGCTTCACTAGCATAGTGTTTATACCTGAAAGCAGGGTCTGTCTTCTGAGTGTACCAAAACCTCATCCTGTGAACCAGTAGTTTGAGAATAACTCATCCCAAGTATGCATGGGGTGGGGTAGGGCAAGGTCTTGATTCTGAGAAATAAACCCTGGTTTCTATAGCTAGAAGATTCAGAAGGAGCAGGATAGCATTGGTAGCTCTCATCAGTTAGTGCTTGCTTTCACCCAGAGGCACCATTTTTCCCTGGTGTGGCAGTTTGTATGTTTTATGGATATGCCCACTGAAGAGCTCTGAAGGTTCTTCCCATCCTGTTGAATGCGAACTGATGCTGCAGCCTTGTTGCTGTGCAGGATCAGAACACTGTGGTTCCTAGGCCCCTCTTGGCTCAAAAGGAGAGTAGGATTAGTGCAGTTCTGTTTTGAGTTCATCCCAGAGTTGGCATCACAGGGAGCACGGGCTCTGCTGTGTCTGTGGTGTTGTGACACCTCTATGACATACTAGCTGTTTGCTTTGAACACATTAAACTTCCCGAGCCTCAGTTTCCTCATGTATGAAATGGATATATACGATTTCTTGCAGAGTTATGGGAAGAATAAATGATGTAATATGTGAAATGTCCAACCACACAGTTTGGGCATAAAATAGTTACGACTGAACTATTTTGGGGTGTAATCTAATTTACAAAGCATTTACATATAACGTGGGTGCATTTGTTTGTGAGAGTCCAGCCTATTTCCCTGAATGGTATCCATTTTTTCCATTTATTAGACCCGTGGCAGTTTGAGCATAAAGACACAGTCAGCAGGAAAATCTTAAGTACATTGGAGGAAAGAAATGGACTTATGCCAGGCTGAATAACTCCCCTGAGGGGCTTTGGTCATGATCTCCAGCGATGTTTTCAAACACACTCTTCAGTGAGTAATGATATTCTTGTAGCTGGAAACTGGGAACATGCTGAGGGAAAGAAAAGATCCCCAGTGAGCGCCTGTCTTCTCTTGAAAGGAAATGTGTTTTCAGTGTCCTTTTTGACTATCAGTTTCTGGATGAAGTTTTGCACTGAAATTTGTACTGTAAAGGAACATTATTTCTGAGCTGATGTTAAATTGGGAGCCCAGATGAGGTAGTGTTTTGTCTTCCTGACTAAAAACAAACAGGCTACCTTTACCTTCCAATTTATTAACAAATGAAGTTGGCTGTGTTGTTTCCCACACTAATACAAATCTAATTTGAAAGGGGCACCGCAGAACATGAGAGCTCTTTCTTCCACACAGGGATGATGCCGGCCATTGATTTACAATACGAAATGAGTGTCAGGGAAGTGAGCCACCATGAGCAGGAGCCTACTGCTCAGCAGACACAGAGCCAAAGGTTGGAGGGTCCAGAACAAGGCTGGCTCTCAGGTACACAGCAATACTCCACCATGCTTAGGAACCTCCTTGGGACCAGGACGGCACACCAGAGATAGCAGGGATCTCCTGAGTGTAACAGAGACATTCAGCTTCCACAGCTCATTGGATTTCAGGACTTCAAGTTTCCCTTTTAAGGGCTCCATCCGCCAGCTCTGACTTTCTTCATTCCCCTGATGGACACTCATAATTAACTACCTTGTCAAGCACTACTTAAAAACCAACATTTATGATTGGCTTTGGGATCTCCTTTTATAGGTTTAATGGCCCTCATTTACATGTGCAAATCCTTCCTAGCTCTTCATCAAGGTTATCTATTGGCAGTTGTGTATAATAGATTAATACCAATGACAGCTTTCATTTATGGAGCTTGCTGAAACACAGAGATTGTACTCAATAATTGATAAGCATTTCATTTCATTACTTAAGGACCTTATGAGGTATAGGCAATTTTTAGAGAATTAAAACCTTAAGATAGGAGGTTATACAATTTTCTCAGTGGTATACTGTTGCTAAAGGCCAGGGCTAAGATTCCAGCCACTACATGGCAGACAGTTACTCATGTTGAATATTCCCCATTTGCTTTGTTCAATCAGAGCCATAGGAAGAACACACCTTTGGCAAGAACTGCTTCTTTCTACAGTTTCACTAGTTTTATCCCAAACATAGGTTAAGTAATTTGACAGTGTATGTTTGTCCGCCTTGTTTCCGATCTTGTGTAGTACCCAGAACGGTACAGGGCCAATGTATGTTTGGATATTAATTACTGAATCCCCTAAGCCAAATTCTTTCTTTGCCCCCTGCTTCTTCTGCATGGTATTATTATCACTATATTATTTTTTTCTTGAGGGTTTTTCACTCAATATGTATTTGCAATGGGCAATAGTTCATGTCCCAGGGTACAGCAGTGCTCCAAGGAGTGTATAGAAGGATTCACATTGTAAATGCATACGAGCCACCCAAGAAGGTGACCGCTGGTGGCCAGACCTGTGCAAGCATGCAGCTAGTGACAGGCACATGCCACCCTCCTCGCAACATGGAGATGACATTTCCTTCTCATTTCTTGCATTCTATGGGGGCATGTTAGAGCTGCACGAAGAATGACTTACACAGTCACTTCATGTGTTTCGGTTCATTATGAAAAATTCAGCCTCACTTTAAGGGCAGTATGACATGCAGTTAAATCATTACTTGTGCTACTTTTTAATCTTCTACAGGAACAAACAAACTTCTTCACTTTAAAATCGGAATCTCAACTTGAGTATCTGTCTAGTATAAGATGAAAAATCTTTACTAAAAAATAGCTCATAGCATGAACTTGCTAAGAATAGCCAACTAACCCTGTGGAAAGTCTCCTGGGGAATTTGGAAAAAAATGAGGAACGGAATGTATTTCTGACACACAAACCCCCAAGGGTGTCAATAGTCACCAAGCTGAAAATAGTCAAGTGTTCCATAGGTCTGACGGTGACTCAAAGGATTGTAACTGTCCAATTGTCACTCCTGAGGAATTGGCTGCTGTCTGAGTGCAGAATTCAGCCTCACTGTGGTCTGTGGAGGGACGACATAATTGAAGACATATCTGGCAGGCAGTCATTTTAGCATTATAGGTAATTTCCAGGATTTAAGATGACACCAAAACTGATGAAAAATTGCTGCTAAGGCTAAGGTAAACTTGGTGGATAAAAGTTTATCACAAAGGGCTATATTTTCCTCTTTGGAAACTGCAAAAGTAAAAGACATAAATCTTAACTAACATTTGGTGTTTACAGGTAGCAGTTACAACTTCAAATAATGCCAAACCCCCCCACATAGTAGCTATTAAATCTGATACATGATTTTAGACTGTTACTTCACAGGAATAAGCCATGACCATCTTAGCTTTCATTTCATTGTTCCACTTGCTTGTGACTAGTTTGTTTTCCTAAACTTGTTAATCAAACCTTTATCATTTTCAAAGAAATCGTGAGGGCAAGGACCATCACCTAGAGCTTTATGCTCTCAGTATTCACTCTCCCTGTGAGACAGAAACTGGGGCGAACTCTCCCAAGTGATGAGGTAGGTCCTATTCTTGTTTTAATTTGATATGAGTAACTGGGGGATCACTGAGCCTTAAGACTTTTTAGCATGAAATATTTGAGTGTGCAAGAATAAAATCTCTGCTATTCATTGGTTGGACAAGAATTCAGGCACCTTAGCTGAAGTTGCAAATATCCCATTTTCCTTTACTGTTTTTAAGATTTTTGTCACTGTCCATCAGGTTACTTTAGATAAAAGTGAAAAATTAACAGATGTTGTCATATTTTTAGTAGTTCTACTCATGTTTGAAAACATAGTTGAGCGTAAACAGGAATTTGTAAAACTAGAGGGAGGATATTAACAGGAGTAAAGCACCTACGCATTTTTCTTTATACACACTTTGCCTTCTCTCTGTCTTAGAAAAACTTTAACATGATGATATGTACCCAGAGAGGCAATTTTAAAAATGGTAATTAGAAATCTGGTAAAATATATTTCAGATTAATGGTAACCACGTGTGGCAAGATCACAGAAATTAAGGTGGCTTAAATGTTCAGTTCTCTTCAGAACAATCAATTGAAAAGTAGCTATGCTGCTGGTACTAAACAATAATTCCCTGGATTTAGTTAATAATAAAAGGTTCTGCTTTCTGAAAAAATTGTTTTTAATCCTACAAAAAAGAAATTACATAACATTGATTTTTTGAGAAAGAGGAAGCTATTTAAGCCCAGTGTCTTTAAATCCAGACTTAGTCTTAATTTTATCCTGTTTGGATTGGCAATAATCCACCATCCAGGGAAAATATCTTTACCAAGCTGGTCATGGTCTAGGTCTGGAATGGCACTGGCTCGGCACCTGGTCACCTCCACCTGGCCTCTTAGGTTTCTGAATATCAAGAGCCAATCTGCGGCTGGATTAGATCTTCTTGAGTAAGTATAATTACAAAATGTGTAGCCCTCAATCTTGGCTGCATCTGATCACCACCTGGGGAATTTTGTGGAATGGAGATGCCTGGGCCCACCCGGAGAGCCCCATTTAGGTATGCTGGATTGGGGCCAGAGGCAGCTATTCCATTTCAATCTCAATTAACCTTTGTATAGTTACTGAGATGTTCACTGTTTTGTCACTTTCTAGTTTTGGACGATTAGAATCTTGCTGTCATTCTTTCTTTTTTGTTCTCATAAAACCAGTGACACAAAGGTTACAGCCACTGAGAAGGAAGGTTTTTCAACAAGTGCAGCTCTGCTCATTGCTTTTCAAATGAGCAATTAATAATTCATAACAATTAACTGAATTATGAGTTTCTCTCTCAATATGTTCCTAAACACGAATAGATTAAATGGTAATTGCCATCAAATTTTATGTTCTATTTCATGTGCCCAATAAAAGTTTATCTTTTGGAGCTCGCTTTGTATTTCCTCTTGATATATTCATAACAAAATGCAATATACTATATTAAAATATTTATTATTAACCCATCAAATATTAACCACTTTTAAATTGTAGGGATAAAAGAAAACAAACAGATTACTTATTTAAGTTTTTATGATTTTCCTTATTTTAATACAATTTGGATTTGTACACTACATGGCAATAAACACTGATGATATGAGATGCTGTATGAGCTCTTGCCCTTTGTCTGAATTTTTCCAAGGTATATTTTCCTCAGTACTGTTATTCTATGAAGAAAAAGTAATAAAATAAGCAAACAAGCACATCAACAGTAATGTAATGGAGCAAAGCCATATTACTAGGCTGATCTGTAAAAGGCTCAAGTCAACAACTTCTGACACTGCCAGGCCTATGGATAACCCAGTACTATTATGGACTACTGGAGTATATTGGAATATTTTGTTGAATTCACACACCTACAATATTTAAATGACAATGGAATACCCATCTCTGACAAAACTAAACAAAAAAGGGGATACAAATGAAGGACCATTTTGTATCTGTATATTCAAAATAATTAGCATAGATATACTTCCTCTTAATTCAATGAATAGAAAGATTTGTACTAGTAGTATTTGTGGACAGGACATCATGTCTACATCTTGTACTATGATTATTCACTATGAAGACAATAATATGCAATACTGAATTATTGAAACTGTCCTATAATAGGTTTTGAAATTGTCTCATTGCTATTTGTTTCTCAATAAAATTATTTAAAAAATACATTGGGTAAGGAGTTTGAGTCTTCTAGTTGAAAAGTCTGTCATTATTTTGGTGTCTGTTTCTTAAACTCAATATACAGTAGAACCTGGAGCTTTGGCTAAAGATCAGACCATCAGGTCTGTGGTAAAGACTACCATTCCTCATTTCTAACAAATTTTCTAGCCACACTGCAGCAACAAGTGGAAGTCACGTTTTGAAGTTATTGGGAAAATATGGCTGACTTGAACCAGCTATCTGGCTTCTGTGAGTCTCTGTTCAGCCATCTGTAAAATGTGAATGAACATTAATGCTGTTCTGCAGATTTTAAATGACTTGGCTGACACATGGTAGGCTTTAACAAATAGTGATTTTTGTCATTATGATTAAATATTAAGAAGGAGAGTTAATCTATGACTTATTTTGAATACCTCAACTAGAGTATCACTAAAGTTACAACTCAGAATATTCCAGTGATTTAGGCCACAAATACTTATAATCTGAAAAGCAACCTAGAATATTCATACCAGAAGTGAGTCTTAGATTTCAACAAGAGCGAGGTATGACAAACTCGAGATCAGCTTTGAAATATCATCCCTTAAAGCACAGGCATGTTTCAAATTTGTCTTTTGGTGTCATGAGTTAGCATAATTCTGGTGTATATCGAGGACTTCAACAAAATTTGTTAAACAAATGATTGGGTGCATTAATGAATTAATAAATAAATGAACAAATCATTAAATAAAAGTGAATGATTTGGACAACTTTGTCAGAGAGGGGACTTCAAAAGACTTAGTAAGACTATATCTAGGGAGCTCCTCCCATCTCCTTGGTTAAATAAAATTTAGCAACACAGCTGATATGGAGGTCATGGGTTTCCTGTACATTAGGATCAGTTTTCATTTATTGTATATAAAGGATGTGTTGGACATGGTTGACTTACTCATGCTTTTTAGACATTTCTTCCAAGTGAAGCACAAATTCTTCCATGTCAAGTCCTTAGTAAAATTACTACTTCAAAAATTGAAGGCCTGATCTAGTTAGTGGAAATTCATACATTGTGTCAGTCTATGGCTTAGCACCCTTGTTGCAAATTCAGCAATTTTAATTTTAATTTTAATTAGAGAGAGAGCAGAGGTGGAGTATCCTAGGAAATAATCTATTTTTAGATAGGACCTTTAAGAAGCTGAGCCAGCAATATCACAGCCAACACAGCGACTGTCACTCACATCAGTAATAAATCACCAGTTTATCCTGGAACAAGCCCTTCTGTAAATGTCCAAACCGCATTTTTGTGTTCAAAATCCATGTGATTAAGGTAGTGGTCTACATGCTGAATTTCATGACAGTGGATACAAATTAACCTGTGAACTAAGTAGTCACTGTAGAGTTAACAATATTAATTAAAAAGAGGGCTAATGTAATTATTAAAAACAATTACAATGATATTTTATCATTTTTGGTAGTGTTTCAACTCTGAGACACATGCCCAATCTTTTCCAAAGAGTTGCAGCTCAGACAGATTAATTATGATATAGAATGCCATTCCTAGACTTTTTCAGAATAGGGGAACCAAAATTGTTTAAAAAACACATTTTAGCCATTCTTTCCATTTTAAAAGTGGCAGACAACCTCTGAATGATCTGGACCACTAACTAAGAGGATGACACAAAGACCGAGGTGGGATGCAGGATCCATTAAAGACGCAATCCAGCTGTGCTGGAGTCCACATGATGCTCATCTGCTCATCTACACGGGTCTCTTCCCTCTGCCTGGCAACACTGGGTGGATGGAGGCTGACCTTCCTTTTCAAAAATGGGGATGAGCCATGAAGTTATTCCTGTATGAAACCCATATTGTTCAAGGTGTAGTATGTTCAATTACACTTAAAGAGAATTGGGGCAGGATGGGTAGAGTCACAGAACTGACCCACACTTTACAGAATAATGACTTCTAATATTAAAGGCAAGGGGAGAAAATGAGACCTACACTCCCAACACGCATGTTTCCTGGGGCCTTGCGGCTGCAGCCTCTTGTTCTGAGGAGAGCCTTCTGCTGCTACTCAGGGTGCCAGGCCACTCCTGCAGAATGCACCTCAGCGACTCCTCACCCCAGCAGGAGCAGTCCTGACCGGGTGGCGGCCACCCTGACTTCTCTTGTATTAGTAGCTGATTCCTAAATTGATGCTGAATTGGATTGGCTGGCCCCAAAAGCCTTTAAACAGCTGGCCTTGACCATGTCTGTGATCTTGTTCTGGAAATTAAATGGGCAAAGCCTTCATGTTTCTTGTAATTCTAGCATTTTTTTAAGGTCAATTAGAGCCTGGCAAATACAAGCCCATTCCAACAACTCCCTGTGACATCCATGTCAAGATTTTAATGAAATGTACTTTTTTTCTTATGATCTCTCCAACTTTTGCTTCATGTCCTCTCCCTTTTACTTAATAGCTGCTCTCTTTCTTCATTTCTAACTGCTGGGCAAACTTAGAAGGACTCGAGCTATGGCCTACAGGCCAAATGCAGCCTGCTTCCTCCCATTTACGGTGCTGTATAGATTTAGGATTGTTTTTACATTTTCTAAATGATTGAAACAAAAACAGAGAAGTATACTTCTTGGCATATAAAAATCATAGAAAATTCAAATTTCTATGACCATTAATAATACTTTATCAGAATGCAGCTGGATTTGTGTGACTCATGTCAATGTGGTCTGTGGCTGATTTTTGCTGCAGCAGCAGAGCTGAGTTGTGACAGAGGCCGTATGGCTCACAGTGCCTAAAATAGGGACTATCTGGCCCTTTGCAGAAAAAAGCTTGCATATCCTTGGAATAAATCATCAAACTTCTGTCTCCATCTGCAAAGTAAAAATGACAAAATCCTATGAAATGCTACAGCAAACATGACCAACAATAAATACCACTAACTATCACTGTACCATTAATCAGGTTTTTGAGTTGGGGAATTGTCCTCTTTAACATCTCAGTTTGCTGTCTCTACTAGGAGGAAAACCTTATGTCTCTTGTGGAAGGAGATATGCACAGCTGCTTCTGACATCTAGAATAATGGCTGTTATTTCTCAAAAACTGGCCAGCATGCAGTGCAAGCCATTTGCGAGACTTCAGGATCAGAATTTCAACCAGAAGAAGCTTTAGAATCCAAGACTGGTGAGGATTTCATGGGAGGAACAGCAAGGGAAAGAAGACTCAGGTTTAACTGAGGTTAAGCACTTGCTCTTTTGGGAGATGGGTGTGGTCACCCAGACATGGGACTGCTGGCTTCCGATCTAAGCCTCCTTTCCTCCCTACTGTGCTCCTTAGAATCTAGCTATCAAGAACCTCCCATATGGCCTATCCAGATGCTTTATCCAAAATTCTGCCTTAATAGGTGCTGGAAACTGACCCTTCACCTCTGCAAAAGTTCTCTTCTCCAAGTTTCATGTGGGCTGGTTCACATCGGGGCCACTTTTCATACTTAGACATTGTCTTTCCACACATACAGCTTTGGATTTTTATATTCACTGTCAAAAGACAAATTTATACATATGCCCACTAGCACATAAAGAATGGCTGAAGGTGAAATTCCATGTAGGTTCTTCTTAAAATAAGGAAAGAGCTTCCCATACTGTATTTCCACTTGACTGTCTCACTACCAGAAAGGACCAGGCTGCTGCACTAAATCTAGTGTACTAGTAGGAGAAACTGTGCCTGTATATTTTTGAAAGCTTTAGCATTTTGCACCCTCTTTACAGTTAAGCTTGGATAGCTCTCAATGTTCTCTGCAGATAAAGGAAGAAATTGGCATAGATGGCCAAGTAAATGTGGCCAGTGCCCTCTAGGTCAGAGCTGAGGGATATCTCTGGTACAGAAAGAGCACCAGAGAGCTTAGTAGCAGGCCAGCATGTAAATCTCAAAATGCTCAGAGGAGCTGGAATTACTGTGCAGTATCTGTATTCATCCTATGTTCAGCAATTCATGAGCAGTAGGTTTTGAATGCATTTAGGATATGATCCTAGTGCTGGAGGGTCATCTGCATAACTCGCTCCTGCAACAAGCCAGCTCTATCGGTATTTGCCTCTTCTGGTGTCTCTGAGTAGAGCCATCAGTATATGAAATGTTCCGGCACTTTGTATATCAGAAGCTCAGACACCCTATCCTCCCACTCAGAGGTGGTACCAGGTCCCTGACATTAAAGATTGGGGGACTTCCTCTTACACCCAAATTAA
This sequence comes from Ctenomys sociabilis, assembly GCA_004027165.1. Classification (NCBI taxonomy): domain Eukaryota; kingdom Metazoa; phylum Chordata; class Mammalia; order Rodentia; family Ctenomyidae; genus Ctenomys; species Ctenomys sociabilis. The sequence continues at coordinate 15,543 of PVKA01022858.1, read as the reverse complement.
AGTTCAGAATCAAGGGAAATATAAAATCTGCAACTGGAAAGCAATGACTTGTAGCAATAATATCACTGAGTTGTATGGTATCTTCCTCCAGAATCCAGAAATTTCCATAGTGGAGCAACCCAGACATTTGCTCTTTCAGCTGGCCAACCAAGCCTTCCCCCATAGGAAAACCACAGGAGCACACTTGTAATGCGGACCAACTGCCACTTCCATTTTCGGTCTTCCTAATATTTCTAGTTTTCGGTTACCTATGGGAGGCTCCGGCTGGCTGTGTTCAAGAACCACCATTGCCCTCTCACACCAGGAGCTGCAGAGCGGTGGCAGCAGGGGGCCCTCTTTGAGCACTTACCCCCTCATCCTGCCACGTATGTGGTGCTCGGCGAAAGAACTAACGCTGGAGCTCAAGTTGCTAGCAAAGAAATTAAAAGCTTGCATTCAATGATGCTATTCATTTTATTGACGAGATCAACTTTTAGTGGTAGAGATAAAAGAGCTAAATGGCTGAAATTGTGTGTCTGGGACTGCAGATGTGCCAGAGCATCACGGACACATGCTTCTTTAAGTGACATTGCTGTCTGTCAGTGGGCTCCAATGTGAGGTCTGTGGGTGTAATATGAACTGCACATTCTAATGTAACACTGAAAATTGGAGGACACAGCAACTAGAGGCAATTGAAAAATTACAAGTTAGGTTCAGAGTATTTGTCCAGGAGGCTATAATCTTCATCTCACAGAAGCGACTGGGAACATTGCCTTCATGTCTTTCTGATCACAAGTTGTCAGGCCCCAAAAAGTGAAACTCATATCAAAACACAAAACAAAACAAAAACAAAAAAAGGAAGAAGATCAAGAGGTGGACAGAGGGAAGGAGAAAAGGAAATGGGTGGAAACAGAAATTAATATGTTATATACCAATTTCCCACAAGCAATGTAATCATTCTATACTATGAAAACATATTATAAAGAAATTGATCTGAGGACTGGTCAAATAGCCCAGTGGATTAAAATGCCTGCAAGCAGCCGGGCGTGGTGACGCAGGCCTGTAATCCCAGCACTTGGGAGGCTGAGACAGGAGGATTGTTGTGAGTTCAAGACCAGCCTGAGCTACAAAGTGAGCTTAAGCCAGCCGGAACTGCATAGTGAGACCCTGTCTCAAAAAGACCAAAAAAAAAAAAAAAAAAAAAAAATGCCTGCAAGCAGGTGCAGGGACTGGGGTTCGAATCCTGGGCCTGCTATGCTGGGCCCCACCAGTGAGGTGCACTGAGGTGGCAATTGAGACTGGGCATGGTGGCGTGAGCCTATAATCCCAGCACTTGGGAGGCTGTAAACAGGTGGATCACAAGTCTGGTCTAGTAGTAAGACCCTGAACACCCTGTAGACCCTTTCCTAAAATACAGAAAAAAAAGAAAATGTTCTGAAAGAAAACAGACAAAAAAATAAGAAAAAAGAATCACAGAAAGGAAATGATTCATTCTGTTCTATGGTAACAGAAGACCACTGGAATAAATGGAATTATGTCACTAACACCTGAATTTTGGAGGATGGAACGTGGATGGCGATAAGTACAGGAGTCTGATAGCTGTGGGTAAAGACTTATTGGCATATAGAAGATTTTTCTATATAATAATATATTATATAGTATACAATATATCATTAGAATATAATATACAGAATATAATAATATATATTATTTTTCTATATAATAATCCCAAACTGTGAGGAATAATAAAAACAGAATAGCAAACACCCATTACACCTCTCCTCAGATCCAGGGCCATGTGCTAAGGTCAGGGTTGGAAAGATGAAGCAGTCCCAGAAGGCTTTGTGCTGGGCTTTCCATTCACACCAAAACTCAGAAGCATTACTACCAGGAGCCTGTCCAGCTCCTGTCTGAACTTTTTCCAGTATGGAGAACTTATCATTAACCATTCATCCTGCACAGTGCTTTCCAGCAGGTGGAGCAAAGAGCTCTTTAAGGAAGACCCTTGATCTGTCTTCAAGCCAGCTGATCTCCTTGACACACCAAAGTCCTCCAGCAGTGGCTATCAGCCTGAAGATGCCAAGCTATGTGTTTACCAGCCACCTCCAAAGCACCTACTTCGAAGAGGACCACCTGCAACACTGTCCTCTACATTTAACATATTTCAGAGGACAAGGATTTATACGGGCACCTCTCAATCTGAAATTATCTTGGTCCCCCGCTCATCTAGAATTCAATTTGGGCATTACCTAGCAGTCCTGCACCTTTGTCACTAGAATCTCTGTTCACAAAGCTTTCTACTACATCCACTTTGCATAGATGGACTACATTAATGCTTGTAGAACCTTGTGTATTTGACTGTTGGATTGTTAAATTGATTAATTTTGGTGTCTCCCATTTCCTTGTTATTGGGAAAATCTAGGCTTTTGTGTGTGTATGCACATGCAGGCTTTAAAAGAGAATCTAAGATTATGCCTTTTGGTCACAAATATTTAAACTTTTCCTTACAAAGTTTAAGGGACAATACATCAAGAGATTTTTGTAGCACTTACTTCTTCTATGAATTTGGCATCTACATTGTCCATGAAGGGTTTTCCAAGATCAACACACTACTTTGTTGTTCTAGTGAATAAATTCTCACCAATTTTAGCAGAACAAATCTCTTAATAAGTATCTTGATATTTTAATTCCCTATTAGCTATTTCCATGCCGTACATTTCGCTCTTGCGTATCTGTCCCAGGCATGAGTTGCATGCCACCTCACCCTCCTATTTGTCCCTGCCATTAAAAGTTGATGCTATAAGTGATTATTATAACACATAGGATAAGATGGTTCCTCTGTGATGTCCATATCCTTTTTCCTAGAACCTATCACCTATGAGACAAAGAGAGTTTAGCGGGTCTGGGGACACAGTTCAGAAGCATAATCACTTGCCTGGCAAGTGCAAGGTCCTGAGGTTTTTTTTTTTTCAGAACTGGGTATTGAACTCAGGCCCTTGCACTTATTCCACTGAGTCATCTCCTTGGCCTCTGAGGTCCTGAGTCTGATACCCAGTAGCACAAAAATAAAACAGAGATAGAGATAGATAGATAGATTTGAGCCATGTGACTAAATTAAAGACCTTGAGATGCACAGAGCACCCTAACTTATCAGCATAGGATTTAGAATTGGAGATGCTGGAATGTAGCTCAGTTGAACATTTGTCTGCTATGTGTGAGACTATGGGTTCAATCCCAGAGTCCCCCGCACAAAAAGACTTTTTTGGTCCTAATCAGAGAAAGATGTGATGTGATGATGGAGTAAAGGCATGAAGAACTGGAAATTTACTGATGTTGAAGATGAAGAGAGGTGATGCAGGCAAAGGGATGCAAGGAGGCCTTTAGACATAAGGGAGGCAAGAGAGCAGATGCTCCTCCACAGCCAATGGAAAGGTCTTCCAGTCTGACCCTTACTGACCTCTAAATATGGAACTGTAACACAGCACTTGCATGATGTTAAAAGCCACAGTTTTGATAATTTGTTATAGGAGTAGAAATATAATACAGTTATTGTATATTTTCAGCAAACTAATGTATCTAAGCCATGAAGTTAATTTTCCGAACTTTGATTTATCTGACACCTGAAAAAGACTATTTTGTGTGTGTGTGTGTGTGTGTGTGTGTGTGTGTGTGTGTGTGTTTCATTCTCTAGTATGCTATAATATCTGGTTTGGCAGTTGTGTCAGGGTATTTTCCAGATACTTCTTTTAATTATAGATAAAAGGCCATAGTGCTAGGCTACTGAGCCTCCTTTTAAGTATGTTTTCCTATTCCTGATGACTTATGGCTTGATCTCTTTTGTGATATGGGCAGATGTGGCCCACCACTGAATTTCAGCCTCCCTCAGATGGTGTGCTTAGTTCTTGGTATATCATAGCTGCTTTTCCAGATCTCATTTAATTCACTACCAATTTTTAAAGTTTGATCCAAATGTTCAGACTATGAGTCCTTCTGAAAATATTACCACTATTGACACAAGTTTGGTTAAAAAGAGTGGCCATCATTGGCCATAATAAACAATGCAGGGCTTTTCAGTGTGTCTTGTATATACCCTCTGGAAAGATAAAATATTTTCTCAGCCTCATTCACTCTGCACATGCCAATTTCTGACCTATCAACCCCAAATTCAAAAGGCTACATTCAGTCCGTTTGGTGCTAGCAGCAAGGGTTAACTCTTTATGCTGTCTATGAAGTATTTAGTGCTGCCTTCTCCATAGAAGGTTCAGCTTTATTCTCCGGGACTTCATTATTATCTCGTCTCTGACTTCTAAAGAGATACTAAAAAAAAATTCTCTTACTTAGTATCTCAATCTTCTTTGGAGGACCTCAACACTAGTTTTGATTCTGTTGGGCTCTTCAGAATCTGTTTTACTTTTCTTTCAAGGGTTGCTTTGTGCTGCCTAAAGGCTATTCATCCAGCTGGTTTTCAAGTGTTTCACTTGCTTGTTCAGAAAGACTTTCTTATATTGTTGAGGATAGGGGTTGGTAGTCTTATGGGAAGAAAGCTCATGGATGATCCTGGCGTTCTTTCGTGTCCACAGCTACAGCCACACAGTGAGTTTCCTGGTCACTGTTTCCTCAGCCTCTTGTATCATCTCTGTCTTTAACTGAGAGGCTCTTTAGAATCCTGTAGATCTACAATTTGATATCGTCAGTGGAGGTCTATCTTGCTTCCAGTTCTGCACAACTATTATAAAGTAAATGTGTTTGATATGGGCTCTTCCTGCAGTCTCTGTTAACAATTTCCCCAATACCATATATGTTAGACCCTTTTATTGTCCTTGGTTTTACATGCAAAAGTAGGTTTAGAGAGTGTAAGTCATTTCCTCTAACTCTTGCAGGTAAGGGATGGTGGCAGGATTCAGATCCAGAATCCGTGTAAATGACACACTCTCTTTTTTCTATGCATGGCTTGTGAGCAACTGTGTTAGGAATTGGATCTCTTCTGCACTGCATTCCTCATGGTTCTCTTTGAAAGCACTCTCAGGGTGTTGGAGCACCAGGTCTAGAATTCCAGGTTCCTTCTGAAATCTATTGTAGTTGATCTTTAGTGGCGCTTGCCTAGTGGTTTGCTCACTTCCAGATCATCCCCACCCAGGTCACATCCAACCCCACTCTACCTCTGCTTTCCTTCCTGCATTGCTCTCTTGTTGTCAGGTCAATATCTGTGCCTCCGATATGGCCAAGCCAAATTTATATCAATTTAGATATAAATTCTATTGAAATTAATATTTTTGTATGTTTAGGGTTAAATGGGCTAAGTTGTTAAAGTATATATATATTTTCTGGTTTCTTTTTATTTCATTAACTTAGATAACCACACATCAAAAATTACACAATGTGGCTTGCAGAATGATCTATTGGCATATTCTAATATAAAGGAGGTGCCCCTTATTTAATATTAGTATACTGTCTGTATATAGGTGGAAAAGAAAGTGCAGAATTAAAAAATCAAGAAAGGTTATGATGACAGAAGAGAGTCTCTTCTTGCATTTTCAGCTTTCCATCCTGGGTACACTGACATGCTCCCTTCCTTGACAAGCTTTTAAGAAGACCAGATAATCTCTAGAGGAACAGAGCTGAACCAAGTGGCAGCTGTCTAAGAGTTTCTCCATGGTGCCTACCCTTGAAGGCTTAAAATCAATATTGATTTTTGTTATTTATTTTACATTGGCATTTAGACATCCATTAGATTTATCACCTTTAGATTTTTGGTTAAGATTCAGGGATGGGTACCATAGCAAATGTGGTAATAAGTTATGTAGATATCATTGAATTTATGAACTCTGGAGCTCTAGGGTAGCTTTCAATTTGAGAAATATATTAACCACACACATATCACCTTTCATTTTGTGGTGAAGATTTCCAAGCTGGGTCCCTGGGGTGCCACTTAAATTATGGTCTGGCCAGGTATGTGGATCTCCACACACTATTTCAATGTAAGTTGTGCCAGCTGTCACAGGGAACTGCGATGAGCCTTACGGAAGCCAGCTGGACAGGTAATGGATTGCTCTCCTACCTGTAGCATGAGGCATTGAGTCGCCTTTCAAGGCTTGCCAGAAAGGGGCCTTTTTCTGCTCTGAGAAGCTGCGCGCACAGCACTGGCCTATGCAAGCAGAATCAGCCATGCTGCAGCAGGCAGAGGGCAGCTCCCAGAGTTACTTACGTTGACAGCCGTAGTGCCAGGAATTGCCCGGCAGACACTCATCACACTTAGGCCCTGTCGTTCCAGTCTTACACTCACAAAATCCTGAGCCATTACAACGGTCATGGATTGAACCCAAAGGGTTACAATAACACTCTGTAGAAACAAGATAACACAGGCTGGAGACAAGTCCACACAGTTTATAGGTGAGCATCACACGAACGTTACTTACTGAAATGTATCACTTACTTAAAGAAAGATGCCTGTTAATGAAATGCTTTGGCAAATACATCTGTTGCAGGACCATTTATTTATTTGCCCAGACTTCCACCGTATCATCTTTATGATACAAGTGGAAATCAACTGAAAGCTTCCATGGAAATAAGACATCATGCTTTCCACTGGCAATAGATCATAATGGAGATTCCATTTGCTAGGTCATTTTTAGGTGGTTTAATGACACCAGGAGAAGTGTGGATTTCAAGGATAAATCAATATACCATCAGTGTAAAAATCTGTTTTAAATTATTCAAATGGATTTCTTTGTTAAACTCAGTATCTGAGAGTGGCTGAGCATTTATGGAGTGCAATATGGATGCACTTTGCTCACTCCAGGGTAGTTTTGCTTTATGATTTGGGTTGGAACCTTAACTTACTTATGTGCACACTCTTTTGTGAGGAGCTTCTGGATACTGGACTGCGAGGCTGGGTACGATAGCTGTTTTGCAGCCTACATAAACAGTCATGAAGGAAAAATAGGTTTTGTGATCTAAATAAACTTCAACATAGAGGTGTCCGTTTTTCATTATAATGCCTGTGTGGCAGGACAATATAGTTTTGCATAATGAACAGGAAACAACATTTTCTCGATTCCTCACACATTGTCCTATAGGATATTTTTATGTTTGGAGCTCTATTGTATGTAAAGGTTAAACTAGAAGTGGGAATTCATTAGGCTTCCATTAGCTGAGAGAGTATTATAGGCAGTTTACAATTGACAGTATTTGTGAATCAAATTTTCATTCTTCATTGCCTCACAGTGTAATCACTAGTAGCAAATTATATATCTCATCTTTAAATTTCCATTATTTTAAGATGGGCCCATTAAGGTCTCTCTAAAATCCATCCAAAAATCTTATGTTCAACCAACGAACCAACTGACTGACAGACTGAAGTCGTAAGAACTTTAGTTTGATATAAGCAAGTTTAATGCCTTAAGACTGACAAGAAGATCAAGGGTTTATCATGACAGAAGTACACTAACTTACATTTTAAGAGTTTGTTCTAACTTTACATTTTAAACACTAGTTAGATACTTTCTTTCAGCAAGATAGAGTAATTAGAATTAAGATTTATTTCAGATCGTCAGTTTTACCAATAGCATTTTTAAAAACAAATACTGTAAGACTGACTGTGATATATGTATGTAAAAATCTAAATAAATAAACTCTAACACCTTCCCTCTTTGCCTGAGTAGGTTTATATTTAATAGCTAAGGTTTTATTGTAAGTGACATTCTAATATATATGTGTACACAGGAGCTGTTTTTAGAATATATTTTTAAATGATAATTGGTTGTGCTTCTTTCAACATTTGCTTCTAAGTATGTACCTAGATAAAAAGCTGAAATATGTCTCTATTTACCTACTATTTAAAGCATATAAGCTAACAATGAATCAAAAACGTCTGTAAACCAGTTAGCAGAATTACAGCTGGCCAGCAAGAGTTTTAGTTAACTGGTCTAGGTAATTATCCATAACCATTAATTAATATACGACTTTAAATGAATAAACATAAAGTAGAAACAAGGCAACAGTGGCACATCTCTAAATGTTAGCATATCAGTGGTTCATCCTGGAAAAGTTGACCAGTTGCACTGTCATCCGAACAGTCACGCAAATAAACGGCATGGAGAGATGTTGTTATACCCTTCATCTTACATAATTTTTTTTTTAATTTTTCAAGAATATCATCTGCAGACTACATTTATTGCTAGATGTAGGGTAATGGGGATAGCCTTCAATGATTACATTTTATTCCATGAAACTATACAGAGCTCATGATTACAAACGAGCATGAAGTGCTTTTGCTGGGCTTGATTAAAAAGTTACACTAAAATTGATTTATAGGTATTAAAATTGTCTTGTATTTGCTTTGTTCTACATAAGGTACCTCTGATTACCTGATCTTAGGTTTCAAGGAGAATTAAAAATAATACATCAAAACCTTGAGATATGCTTAGCAGCAACTGCTGAGCCTGTGTTTCATTCAGATGCAAAGCTTGTTAACTGTGATTATTAACAGTGATTATCCAAGGTCACAAGCCACATATCCTCCAGCTTCCTGCTTAGTGCTCAAGTTTATATGAAACAGAGGCAAGCAACGATGTCATCTGCATGTAACTTTTGCATCATCACAAGGTAATTACATGCATCTTTGGAGACATAGCTGGATCTGGAATTTATATTTAAAAATGTGTGAATTCACCAGTAATTACAAAGTAGCAATCATTGTGGAAACACTGATTAGCCAACTGCATCTTATATTTGCCATAATATGAAATGGTGAAAGTACTTTGAAACATATATTTATTTATTTATTGGATGGATGGCTGGCTCAGCCAGCCTAAGGGCAGGACTGTGGTGCTGGGGATTGAACTGCAGTTCCCTGAGCTTAACTAAGCTTGTCTAAGCAGACACTTTAGACTGCTGAGCTATCTCACTGACCCTGAAACATCTATTTCAACAGAGAAACATTTTTCAAAGATAGAAGCTGCTCCTTTACAGGAAGCATGAAAAATTAATTGCCAGTTGTTAAGGAAGTAGCAAGGTACACTTAAAGAAATTTTAAAGTAGGTAAGAGTTAGGTGAAGTTCAAAGTTTCCAAGACTACTGCCTAATTCTGTGAGAATGAATTAGGTAAATATCCATTCATTTTTTATTAGTGCTTTCCAGAAAAAATAATATTGAAATTAATTCTCATACCCTTTCAAATTCAATGCTCAATTATTTTCTTTTAAGATCTTTTTCCTTTGATTCATTTAAAATGTAAAATGTTGTAAGACATTTTAATCTTATGTATTTTATAAAAATAAGCAGGCCTTATTCTTGTGTTCCTATTTACCTTCTTTGCTGTTCCATATTTATAACATGACATTTGTATATTTTTACAAATGCCATTCAGTTGAATATATCCTGCATTCAAAATTCAGACAGCCGTGTCCTTCTGATTCATATTAATATCCTCAAATCATCCTAACCCATGTGTTACAAAGGCAACCGAGCTTCTGTTCATAAGGTCATATTGGACTTTCTGCTGTCATCCAAAAATCATGCTGTAAATGAAACCCTGGCATGTTTGACTTGGCTAATTGTGTCACAGTGGTTAGGACAGAGTGTCAACCTCTGAAATCAGGAAGCTCTTGCAAAAGCTTTATGATTTGTGTCTATTTGCCTTATTTTTTTTTTCAAATAGGAAATAGGGTAAATTATCAGGGTATACTTACCCTACTGTTTGGATAATGAGGATTAAGTTACATTTGCAGGCCAGTTCGCAGTTGATCAGGTGCTTCCTGCATGCTCCACCTGATCAAATGACTTACCTAAGGCACACAGCTAGTAAAGAGCAAACCGGGACTTGAACCCAGTTCTTCAGTTTTAAGTCCAGTACTTTATCCACTAATTCACAAATAATAAATAGGAGGATCTTTGAAACACAAAAAATACTGCAAACATTAATAGTATTATGTATACTTGGCTTCATTCAATTAAAAAAAATTGCACAGCTACTTTGTGACAGTCAGCAAGACTGTACATGACCTTGACAAACCAATTAGAAAGCAATCATTCCAGAAATGCAGGTGGACTGCATTTTTTGATGAAAGATCATCGGTCATTTCCATTTCATACATTCAATTTTGTCCCTATGTGAAAAATTCTACCTTTAAAATGGCTCACGTGGAGAGTCAACTACTAGTATGGTAACAGATATAATTTTAGATATATACATTTCTTCAAAGTAAGTTAAGCGTGAAATTCCATTTATTGTTCTTATTTTTTTCACCAGCCACTCTCTTTTAGAGACAAATCCTGCTCTGCAGAAGGTAGACGATTTGGGGAGGGAAGGGCACCCGCCTTCTCCTCGGGTGACAGGAGCAGTGGTCATGCTGGGGGGGACAGTGGGAAGTGCTCAGGAGGCTGCCGGGGACCCCGTTTTCCAGGCCTCATGTATTTGAGAAGCTAAGAGAGCTACTTGAGGAATATGGCAGTTTGGGCAGCTTGGGGAAACGTAATAAATGAAATTTCATTACCATGGATGGAAAAGTCGCCAAACTTTGATTTTACCGATTGCTATCAGCTTTTGATTCCAAATGGCAACATTTTCAATCCATGAGCCCTTGCTCCAACCCGCAATTTATATGCGTGAGCTAGCACCCCAAATTTTCGTATCTATAAATAAATCCTCTGTAACGAATTTCCTTTTCTAAGGTTGGTCATAAAAATCAAGTCAAAATTACCAGGTTTCATGATTTCATGCAAGAAAAAGTAAAGAAAAAGAAAAAAGAAAGGAAAATCTTCATTCCCTTCACTCGTTTTCTCTGATTATCATCTTTAAAGTGACAGCGTAAGGATTCACAATCTAGTCCCTCCCCCAGTACTACTGCAACTAGCAAAAGTGAATTTGAAGTGTAACACAAGAATATTTGCCTCAGTGACAAAGTTCTTTCCAACCCGGCTGTGTTGCAGTCACCGGTGTGTCTGCCTTAGCTAGCTCCCCGTGGCTCAAAAGGCACAGAACAAAGCGGAAATTATAGTGGAACTGACCTATGCACACATTCTCATCGTCCAGCTGTGCGGAAGCATTTCTGAAGTAGCCCAGCCTGCATAGCTCACAGTGCTGCCCTCTAGTGTTGTGTTTACAGCTCACGCAAATGACTGTATTGAGCAGATCGATATAACTGCATCGATTGGAGTGGCCGAAGCATTCGCAATCTTGCAAGGAAGAACAGAAATGTATACAGAGTGTATACAGCGGCAGAGTAATAGCACACTACATGCCGGGGTAAGATGAGGGATGGAGGAGAGATGGCATGGCGTCACATGGATGTGAATCAGCATGACACACGGTGGCAACAGGTGGCTGAGACTGGCACGGAAGTGGCATCTGTTTCAGGCAGGATAGAAAGGTCGGACATTCAGAACATGACTGAAGACTGCTAGCTCTTGGCAGACAAGATGAACAGAAGCATTTGCAGGTGTACACCTTTTAAAATTTGAGAAGGCCTGGTTTCCATTGACGCAAAAATCTAATTTTTGCACAAGGAAAACTTGACTATTTTGCACATTTCCCCATTATATTTTCAAAAGGGTGCAAAGCCCATGAGTGTCAAGGTCTGGATCTGCCGTTCTCCCATTGTGCCTCTGCCTCACTGCTGCTTGCAAGAGACATGATTCAGGCAAGAGTTCATGAAAATCCTGGCAGTGTTAGAAGCGACCCACAGCTACCGCCATTCTCTACCTTGGTTGCCCCCCCACCCCCCTGTGACTCCTCAATGCTTGATTTTTGTTTTCCTCCAATGCAAAGAGAAGACGGCTTTCTTACGTCTTTGTTCAGCTCAGATGTGCATGTGTATGTGCAGGAGGAAAAACAAAAGATGGAGCGACTATTTGTATGAAAAAATGGTCTTAAGATTTCCTTTTTCTTTCCAGTTTCATGCTACAAAGAAGGGTTAGGTGGCTACTGACCCTCAAGATTTCTTTTCTACTTTCTTTCTAAAATTCAGGGATTGCTTCTGGGACTTAGGAGTGATGGGGGTAAGAGTCAGGGATGTAAGAGTCAAGGAAGAGGATGAGGCCTGCTGGGGTCAGCGGATGCCCACATCTCCTCTCTCACAGCTCAACCAAGGACAGAGGTACGTCATCTAGTTCTACCTTTTTAATGAAAGTGGTAAAGAAATAATGATTACGCCGATAGGAAAATGTAGGAACAGGGCTGGGAATCTGTTGCATCTTGCCAATATATGAAAACAGGCTGATGTAGAAATTTATAAGGAAGAGCAAACAAATCGTGTTTGTCTATCAACACTCTTCAGATTAATATCTAGCTTTTATTTTATTCTGCTAAAAAGCCAAACACAGTCAATATTTGAGTTCATCCATTCATTCGTTCATTCATTCATGCATTCATTCATTCAGCATTTCAGTGAGTCGGTATCGGGTACTAGAAATCATGTTGAGTATTAAATTACTCCTGGGCTCACATAAAATTTTAAGAATACAGAAGTTTTATATTCACAGTAAGAACTGAATGTTAGCAAGTAAAAAAGAATAAAGAGAGGTGCCTAGTTCTAAGAATTTTCCTTGCTAAAATAATACCACACACATTTGAGAACAGCGTAGATTCATCCATTAGAGAGCTAGTTACTGGGGTCGATTACTAAGGCCATGGTCCTGAGGGAATGACAACTGATTTGGAGAAGACCAGAAGAGGGAGTGGGAATGGCAAAGAGAACAAAGTAACCAGGCATACGATCGGGAGGTTGGAGCATACTGAGGGATGCCAGTCCTTTGTAGAGGGATGCTCTACATACGTGCAGGGAGTAGGGCTGGGGAGAGGGCAGGAAGGACAGAGGGAGGAAGAGAGTGGAGCCAGAAGGAGGCCTTGGGCCTCCAGTTAGGACATAGCATAAAAAATAAAGCCATTAGAAGTGCCAAGGAAATATTAACACCACCAATAAAACAGTTATAGATTACCAAGGCGGATTATCTTGGAAACAACCTTTCACTCAATCCAGAATTCAGGCCTGAGCTATAGCTTGTTCTTACTGACATCTTTGATGCCCTAGGAATTGGGAATGGTTTCCAGAGATATTTTGGTTGAGAATTTGAAGCAGGGAGGCTTGTTGTGGCCTGACTCCTCCCAGGAGCAATAGTTGCAGGTCCCAACCTAATGCTTCCTAAGGATGTTTCTGGCACTGCCTGAGATTCCCAGGGAGAGCCAATACCAGCTTGTTCCCAGGGCCCCTGTTCTCTCTGGGGAGTGGGCCCTTGCTCCTTGTCATTTTTCCAGTCCCCATCCTAGGTTGGACCTTGGGCACCTAATTTAATTAACATAGCTTTTTATCAAAAGTATCTTGTTGGGGGCCAGGGAGATAGCTCAGTAGAATAAGTGCTTGCCTGGCAAGCACAAGGGCCTGAGTTCAATCCCCAGTTCCACCAAAAATAAAAAAGTCATCTTGTATGGGCAAATATTCATTTCAAATCTTTTTGGAACTACACAGAAGTTCAGGTAGTGGGTAGGCCAAGTATGTATTCAGAGAACTAGGAAAAAGTTTGTGCCAAGAAATGAAGTAGTGACACAAATGTGGAAGGTGGAATTCAATTAACTTGAGACAGTGAGGGGAAAATGCCCACTCAGATTTCTACACAGAAAGGTAAAGTTTTTGTTTTATTTTTTAGAGAAGACATTCATATTTCAGCTGGAAGGAATAAAGAGTGTGCAAAGATATGAAACTGGGAAAATGTTAAAAATAGGATAGGAGGGTTTTCACAATACGATTCATTTGAGGATATTTGGGGGATTCTGCAGGACCCATTCTCTGAAGAGAAACAAAACTATCACAAGAACACATATCTGTAATATACCCAAGCTCAAGGGTGAGGCTGCAGCTCAGCGTGAGTAAGGCTGTGGGTTTGATCCCAGCTCTAACAAGCAAAATCCAGGCTGAATATTTTGATATCTATTCCATAAATCAGCACTGTCATATCCAATGTAACAATGCTGCTTACTAATATCTGAATTTAACAAGTGGAACATACACTTCTTTGGTGATACTAACTCTTCATGTTTGAGTCTTGTTTTAAAATCAATTAGTCACTTTTGATAGAAAAAGGTTAAATAATTATGTATGAGACTGTGTGCTCAACTAACCACACAGTATTAAAATAATTTCTTAAAATAAGCCATTATTTAAATTGTCTTATAATCTATGAGATGGGTTAATAATAACTTGATCTTTTAAGACTAAGATCTTTCTTAGACGTTGATTAAGCTGTCTTGTCTGGTCAGATGTATTTGTGCATATTAAATGAGAAAAACATTTTTGAAAGTGATTTGGAAACCATGAGAACATTATATGAATAGAAAGTACTTCTTTCATCTTAAAGAGAAAAAAATAAAACAAAATTTCAGAACAAATTAATGGCAGGGTAACAATAATTAATACATTGCGTATGGTTATTTTCAAAGTAGTTACTTGGAGTATAAGATGGAACCATGGAAAATTGTCAAGTGATATCAGCAAAACCTTTCTTTTCTATAAATTAAGAGAAACTAGTAGAATCATGGCCTTAAGTAGCTTGTCTTTTTTTTTTCCTTTTCCCTAAGCACTTTGAATATAATTATTAGGTTGCCATATTATCTTATAGTACCCTGTTAATTTACCATTCTTCAATATCTAGAAATCATGTCTTCATTAATATCTATCTTCATTAATATCAATCAATATCTAATCTTCATTCCGACACAGAACACATTAATGATCACTCATGATGTGATTTCAGCTGTATTATCCTGTTTAGAACCTGAAGAGATGATTCTAACAGCTGAATAATTGAGAATCTGTGCTTCAGCCTTCTAATAATTAATGGCACTTTCTTTTGTGTACTCAGTTCCCTTCCTACCTCTAATCATAGTTTTCAGGGAAAACTTGATGCTGTTAAGTTAGCTTTTCCTTCTCCAGGTCTTCAGGCCAGTAGTTAAATGTGGCTAGAGTTTTTCTCCAAACATTTTGAAACAAATCTCTCTTCAAGTTCCTGATCATTCACTTCTGGGTTGCCCTCTTTGTGTGTGTGTGTGTGTGTGTGTGTGTGTGTGTGTGTTATTTCCTTGTCTCAGGGTTTTGTCCTTGGACCTCTGTGCTCTTGAGGTTTAACCTAATCTTTTTTTTTTTTTTTTTTTTAACATTACAGGCTCAGGGGACTAAGCACCTGCTTAGGAAAGTGCAAGGACCTGGGTTTAACCCCCAGCACCACATACCAGGCCACTCCCACCCCTAGGTGTGCTAAGCCAGACACTGAAACCAGGCTTTATGGTGCAGGTTTGTAATCCCAATGCTGGGGAGGCTGAAAACAGGAGGATCACTTTGAGTCTGAGCTGCATAATAAGAGCCTATCTCAAAAAGAAAAAAAAATTCACATTGGCCAATGATTTTATTTTTTTTATTTATTTTTTTATTTATTTTTTATTTTTTATTTTTTTTTTTTTTGTCTTTTTTGAGACAGGGTCTCACTGTGCAGTTCAGGCTGGCCTTGAGCTCACTTTGTAGCTCAGGCTGGTCTCGAACTCACAACAATCCTCCTGCCTCAGCCTCCCTAGTGCTG
>PVKA01022857.1:17733-36611 GCA_004027165.1 Ctenomys sociabilis | reverse complement strand
TTTTTTTTTTTGGATGTTTTAGGGTAGGGGCTATAAGGTGTTCAGGGTCTCACTACTAGATCAGACTCATAGTGATCTGCCTGTTTACAGCCTCCCAAGTGCTGGGATTACAGGCGTGCACCACCATGCCCAGTCTCAATTGTTACCTCAGTGCTCCCAGGGGATAGGGCCAGCATGGGGGGTTCAGGGATCGAACCTCTGACCCCTGAGTCTGCTTGCAGGTACTTTAATCCAATGAGCTATTTGGCCGGCCCATACTGTAATTTTTGATATATGAGATTTAACTTCAATCTCAAAAATGATAATTTCTCTTTTAGCTCAGAAATGTGATCACTCAGGTAACTTATTAGCCAAGATTTAGTTTGGCCTTTCAAATGAATGTGTCAAAGTGTGTTCAAAGTGTCCAATGAAATTTTTGTCACCATTCTGGCAAAAATGTAGCATAATTTGGTTGGGACCAATAGCCAAATGAAAAACACATATGTTCCATCAGTGCATAATTTATCTTTAAAGTTTCAGTATTACAGAATACTAGTTTTCTGTAGAACTACTAAATTATTGTGAATAACTTGGTGAGAGAAGAATGTAAAGTTCATAACCTAAAAGCATTTTGGTATGCTGAGTGCATTTTGTTTTATTTTGTTTTGTTTTGAGTGCAGGGTTTACAGGGTCTCCCTACACAGTGCTGGATGTATTTACTTCTTATTGTCAAAAGTTAACACAATCTTAGGATACTAAATGGAATTTATCATATCAACGGAGGCAAATGATCTGAAGTGTGTCCTATTTGACTGAAATCGAAGTATGTACACAGCTGAATCTCTTTCTGGCAGTTTTAGGGAGAATCCATTTTTGCAAATTGCCCATTCCCTATGGGATGCCGTACTCCTCCACTTCCTCCATTCAGGCTCCCATTCTCTATCTGCAGGGCGGCTGGCAATGGGTCAGCCTTGCTCATGTCAGATCTTGGACCCTGAATTTTCTTTCTCTCTCCACATTTGAAGCTACTTAGGGCTGCCCTGGGTATACCTTGATGATGCAAGGTTGACTTCACTTCTGAGAGTCAGTGAATTAGGAAATTTAGTGCATCCCGCAGCCTCAATCATATTATTATTATTATTATTATTATTATTATTATTATTATTATTATTATTATTATTTTGCGGAACTGGGGATTGAACTCAGGTCTCTGAAATGTACCTTTTTAAAATTTTTTTGGCAGACCTGGGGATTGAACACAGTCCCTTGTGCTTCCCAGGGAAGTGCTTATTCCACTGAGCCATCTTCCCAACCCCTCAATCAGCATGTGATTAGGATACGGACACATTTAGGAGGCTGTTCCTCTGTCTACCATAGGGAATGAATCACATGTCTTAACCACAAGCTTCAGAAAATTTATAACATTTCTGATTAACACTGTAGCATTCTAGAGACCTAGTGAAATTTGCTTTTACTTCATATTGATATTTATTTCATGGTAAGACAAATATAAGCAGAAGAAACCTTTGAAGTTTCCATGAATCCTTAAAAATACAACCTATTCTAAGGATAATTTCTTACTTATACTTTGAAAAATGTTTTAAGTCAACCAACCTTCACATTTGGGCATTGTTTCCTATTCACCCTACCATATTGAATTTGGAAACTTGTCTCAAACAGAATAGGAAACAAATGCAATTAGAGAATGTATTACTTAAACATCAAGTACCCTATGGGCAACCTGTTGAATGGAATTTCGATTATTGTGTGTACTTATACAAACCTAGACAATTGGAATCCTCAACCTGAGACAGACAGTATATATGTGATGGGGAATCTAAGGCATGCATACTTCAGGGTGCTGTGTATTATTACCGAAGGCACTGAATGGTTAACCATCACTGTTATGTGTAATCCACCCTTTGACAAATGGTTCTTCTGTGACACATGACTATATACTTGGAAGAAGGAAAATGAGTGTAATCATGACATTAAAGAAATGAGAGAATCCACAGCATATAACTTTCATTATTTATGAGTGGCTTTTTTGGCAGAACTGAGGATTGAACTCAGGCCCTTGTGCTTGCCATGGCAGCGGTTATTCCACTGAGCCATCTCCCTGGCTCCTCCTTTCATTATTTATGAATTTCTCCACCAGTAGTCTTACAATGATTCTTTTGTACCAGTGAGTAACAAAGAAGAAAAGTAAAAGAAAATATGGTACATCATATAACCAACAGGTGTCCTCATTTGCCTCCTCACTTAGCTTTTATATCTCATTTCTCATCCATCCATTCACCTTCTCATCAGCTGCTGCTTTCAGGAACCAAAAAACCTATATTTCTACTTAGTCATTCATCTAGTCATTCATTTATTATACTTTTACAGCATGCCTACCACTTCCTACACTCAATTATGGAATACCCAAGTAAGAAAAAGAATATATTAGGTAAAATAGCAAAGAGAGTATATATGAGAATACTTTTCAAGATATGGGCATGGCAGTATGCAAGACTATCATAATCGGACACAATATTATTTTGTAATCAAACTTATGTCTTTCTATTATGGAGTACATGGCTAATTTATATACCAGTCTCAAAAAAGTAATACTGAAATAACTATATTTAGTCTTCTTTTGTGAAGTTGCTTATTAATTATCTTTTTTTTTTTTTTTGCTTCTAACTGATTGGTATGGAGATAAACACACTGGTACTCACATTTCAGATGGTAAAGCCAACATTTGGGAAAAGCATGAGCATTTCTCCATGCTTTAACTGAAAAACTAATTAAAGTGAAGCAGCTCAGGAGAGTCTGAAAAGTAGAAAGGCCAGCACAAAAGTGTTGCATGAGATAGAAATGAACTGTACTGTAATAAACCACCAAGAATTTGGCTTTAGAACCAGTGGCATAATTATAAGTGATAAAAAATTAGTATAAAATTACTTATAAACTATATGTTTGTGTTAAGTAAGGAATAATCCTGGTCTTTTGAATAAAAAAGACTTAACTACTTCAAGAGCAATTAGGATATGCACTGATGTCATTTTGGGTGAAATAGAACAGCTATCATAAAGAAATAAGTGATTCAGAGACACTTTTCTATGAATACATTTTCAAAAATGCATTTCAAATTCATTTGTTAGGTGGAATGGGCTCTTCCAGAGAGTACAATCTCATAGAATTTTCATTGAAAAAAAAAACCCAAAAATGAGAGAGACTGTTAGAATCTATGGAATATAAGACATCCATGTTATACTAGCAAAGACGCCTGGAGAATAAGTATGAAAGAATGCACCGTGTGTGCTTGCAGTGAAATTCTGGACCAGTGAGAGCCACTTAGCCCACAAAGTAACAGAAAGGAAGATATCACGAAGTCAGCTTAAAATACTCATTTTAAAAATAGATGAAATAGATGAAAAAATTAGGAATGGATCCCAAAGTTTTGGTAAGAAATGTGCTGCCTCAGAGCACTTTAAAATTCTGTTGAAAGATAATTAGAAGAACATGTACAAGGAAATTGTCTATAAAGGAGAAGCTCATGGCAGATATATAGGAGGAAGCAGCAATAAAGCACAGTAAAATAAAAATTGAACTGGCAGACCGAGAGAAGAAATAACTAGATGCAGATTCTCAGAAATATGGTAAGGGGTTTACCGGATGAAAATCGTAAGTACAACCAAAATGAATGAAGAAGAAAACCAAAGCTGAAAACATCAGAAATATATATATTTACCGACATTAGTGAAAGGAAATATAGAATATTCTTAAGTGGCTGCCTTAGAAAAATAAGCCAAGGATTTGACCAGAGAAAATGTAATTGAAAGCCATGTTCCTAAATAAATATGTAATGTTAGCTAGTGAAAATGCAGACCATATGCCAGAAAAGATTGATCTAGAATGACCAAACAGGGATATATTCTACTGAAATACTGGAGTAGATCCACTAAAGGACCAAATCTTTCTCTCAAAATATTTAGACTGGTATGAAATTTTAAAAAATTGGCAGAAGCAGAGGGACCATAGAAAATAATAATAATATTAATATTTAATGAGAAAGAATTATGATCTAAGTATTATTTATTCCTTGTGTTCTCTCTGAAATACTATACAAAAAAATTATTTCAACACAGAATACCTCAGTCCCAATGTAGAAAAGCAAAGCAAAACACAAGAAAAAATCCCTACTTTCCTTACCACATTGGTCTGCATCTTTTTCTTCTTGAGAAAGGGTCTCGCTGTTTTCAGTTGTAGCCTTAAACTTTCAATCCACCTACCTCAACCTCCTAAGTAGCTGAAATGCCAGGCACATACAATCTCTCACTAAAAATATAAAATAATATAACATAATAATAATAAGATAATAAATATCACTAAATAATAAAATAAAATAAAATAATTTAAAAGGGAGTGCCTGGATGAATTTTAGACAAAGTAGAGAGTCACTAAATGCAGAAGTAGAAGGATTCATGGTATCAAAAAATATTCACTGACCTCATAAGAAACATAAAGTACATGTGTTGGTATATAAGTCTTGTTCTATCTAGGTCTTAACCATCCAGCAGCAAAGTATAAAAATGAAGTATACATCGCAGGGCCATAATATTAAGCTGAGCTCTAAATGGCTATGGTTAACAACTTTGGATAACTCACCATTGTTGTGGAATGCTGGATTGTGTAGGATTGTGGTGTCGAGTTGAAGCACCTAAGTTAGTTGAATGACAATGGAGTATCCACCTTTGACAGGTGTAGACAAAGGAAGGGGTGTAGAAAGGAAGAATCATGATGTGCGTGTATAGACAGTACAGTTGGGATAGATAATGCTGTGCTTCTACATAATTCTATGAGAGGCAAGATTTGCATTAATAGTGATTGGACAGGATATTATGTCAGCTTCTAGTACTATGGACAACCACTAGGAAAATATCAAGGTAGAAAGTATTAATTATTGAATCTTTGATGTAATTCAGGTAAAAAAAATAAGGTATGCAAACAGCTACACTCTCTTTATTTACTGATAAGAGACATACAGTGTAATAATGTCTGTAAGTATAATATCATGTATGCACCTTCTATGATACCAAAACATTATGAAAACAGTTTGCAATGTATTAATTCATCAAATCCATCTTGTCAAGTTATCCTAAAACTGTTTCATTGGTATTTGTACTTCAATAAAACAAAAAATTTAAAAAATAAATAAAAAATATTCATCTTCATCTTTAAGACTAAAGTAGATAGATGGATGGATAATGGTGACCAGTTAAAATTTGAACACTAACTTTGAAAGAGCCAAAAAATTGTGAGATTTTTAAAAATGAAAGTAAATAAATTAAAAGAAATATGAAATTTCACTAAGGAGAAAGATTAAAGCGATGGGACCTGGTGTGTCTACAAGTACTACTAGACTAATTTGATTGTGTTTCTTTCATAATAATATAAATATGGAAAACAAAACTTCACAGTCTAAGCCACTGCTTATAAGGAACAATAAAGGTTATCATAATGAAATAACAGAGTGAAATCAGTCACATACTGTATACAATAAACACAAAGAACATTGTTTGGAAAGTCAGTAATAAGCGTATTTACAGAATTAAGTCAAGAACGAAAATTAGACAGTGAGTAATCTTAATATCAGAACAATGTATATAAATAAATGGATCAATATTATCAAAATAATTAAGGGTGCTTTTTAATGCTAAAGTATGCAATTCTTACCAGCTCAAATATTCATAAAATGTAAATTATAGGAACCTAAGAAAAACAGAAATAAATTATAATGGGAAAAATAAATGTTAACTCAGATGATACAAATGACTTTATACAACATTGTTTGTGAAAATTTTACAAACAAAAACCAAAAGTGTAAATGACCACATATTAGGAAAAAGCTTTTCTAGTAAAATATTTAAAATGTCTAAAAAATGTTATCTGAATTCAAACAGTAACTATCATTCTCAAACAGTAACTATCATTCTCTTTGAAAAAAATCCCTGTATATAGTATGAAAACTTGTAATGTTTCAGAAGTTCTGGAAAATATGATGTCAACACTACTTATCTAAACAAGTGCTATTAGAAAAATTACTTGTGTGCATAGTAATAGAACTTTTAATATACATATGCTGTTAAACTGAACACGGTAATAAAATTTTAACAGGAGGAAAAATGAGCCTATATTTTGACCCATATTTTTATTTTACTTTTTAAATGTTATGTATTTAGTGCGCGGTCTCACTACACAGCTTTGACTCATTGTGATCCACCTGTTTTCGGCCTTCCCAGGGCTGGGATTACAGGCCTGGCCACCACGTCCTGTACTGGTGGTCTGCTTGGCCCATCCGGGAGAAGGCCTGGCACAGCCTGTTGTACCAAATGTTGAAGTCCAATCTTTGTATTTGCCCCAGTAGGCTACTATACTGCTGGGCTATCTCTGTGGCTCAACTCTGACTTTTGGAAAAGCTTGGAATGTACACAAATTTTGATATGGTGTTGAAAAAAAGTATATTAAACTTATCCATTAGGGATATAACCTAGTCTACAAGAAAAATGAAGTATTAAAAATCCATATAATTATATAACAAGATAAAAGAAGACCAAATGTATAAAGGAAACATATAAGATATAATTACATAATTAAATTATTATTAAACATATAATAATAATTAAACGGAAGAATACAAAAAAGAAAGCATACTATGTGAACCAAACCAAAACAAACCAAACCAAAACAAAACAAAACAAAAAAAAACAGGGCCAACCAGATAGCTCAGCAGACTAAAGCACCTACATAGGCAGATCTAAGCAGCCAAGATTTGATTCTTAACATGCCATGCCGGCCCCACCCACCAGGGAAGGCTGAGACAGTGAATGAGTCTGGGCATGCTGGCACTGGCCCGTAATCCCAGTGCTT
The DNA here is from genome assembly GCA_004027165.1 of Ctenomys sociabilis. Classification (NCBI taxonomy): domain Eukaryota; kingdom Metazoa; phylum Chordata; class Mammalia; order Rodentia; family Ctenomyidae; genus Ctenomys; species Ctenomys sociabilis. The sequence goes on along the minus strand of PVKA01022857.1, from coordinate 29,717 downwards.
GGGGGGCCAAAAACAGGAGAATCACTACAAGTCCAATCTATGTAGTGAGACCCTGCAGATGCTGTAATCCCTGTACTAAATATATTAAAAAAATACGATTTTCCATGAAATATGTTACTGAAATATATCTCAGAGTTTTGCAAAAGGAAAAGAGCACTTTTCCTAGATGAAATAGAAGTATTTGTCAAAATTTAAACAAAATATACTCAATGAGTATAATGTTTTAAAAGATTAAGTGCTCACAAAATAAAAATCAGATGCCAATCTAATTTATGCATATCAAGGAAAAATTTGAAAATAAAATTCTATAGAATGGAATCTAACTGAGATTCATTATAGAAGTTCTAAGAAAGTTGAATTATAAGATTATGTAATACATCAGCATAAGCCTTCATCATAACGTCTTAGAAGGAACAAAAACATCTGGTTATGTCTATACACACTGGAAAACACTCAGTAGTATTCTAAAACATTTTTATTTTTATTTTTATGGAACCAGGGATCAAACTCAGGGCCTTGTGCCTGCCAAGGAAGCACTTATTCCACTGAGCCATCTCCCCAGCTCTCTAAAACAATTCTTAAAGAATTAAAAAAGATGACATTGGTCTACATTTCCACACTAGAAAATCATCTATTTTGGTCCAAAGTCATAGATACCAATAAAGGATGAACCCCTGAAGTAGTTAAGGTTTCAAAACACAGTATCCCTACTATCACTGTTTACCACTATAAATACTGTACTAAAGTGTCCAGAAAAATTAAAGAAGATTAAAAGATAAATGAATAAGAAATAGATAAACCCCTCAATATTATATGTAATATCATGGTATTTAAAAATCCTCAGCAATAATTAAAAGTCTGATATAAAGAAGGTAATATCATATCCTTATAACAATGATACAAAGAAATCAAAATCTCATGTAAATAATTTTTAAAATGAAAGCTAAAGTAGTATCCATAGGCACAAGAAAACAGTGTATAAGACCAAATATTATTGTTCAGACAAGGTATCATGTCTGCATCTTGTCCTCTGAATAACTACTATGAAGATAATAATATGTGATGTTTTAATTATTATAACTGTCCTACGAAAAAGAAACAAAAATATTAACAGTAACAACTGAAAAAATAGGAATGATGGAAGATGTATGGATATCTCATTTAAGGCACAATTAAAAACACTATAAAAAAGAACACTATAAAGATTACAAAAACAGATATGAATAAATAGAAGTTCAATCCCTGGTACCACCAAAAAAAAAAAAGAAAGAAAGAAAGATGTGAATAAATAGGAAGATATACTGAGTTCTTAGAAAAAATACAACACGTGCAGATGCTAATTCTCCATATCTTGCATTTAAAATTTAAATTAATCTCTGTTATATAATACTCCAAATTTTAATTTAAACAAGATGAACTTAAGTATGTTAATTACACTATATCCAGAAATCCTAAAGTAAAGTGAATGCAATTACTAGCTACTGTATCTCTTCCTTTGTTATGAAATTTTGTCTTATTTTTCATTGAAAAGATTAGACTAATTAGAATATATATATATATATATATATATATATATATATATATATATATATATATATATATGAAGTAAAGTGAATGCCCACATGCAGTGCGGCCCCAATAAATAAATTAGTATAAACTGAATCATAATAATTAAATATAAGATAAAATCAAAAAGAAGAAGAAAAGATCTAGAACAAAGTATAAGATAATGGAGAAATTCCAACAGCAAGGAGAAGACAGATTGTTACTAGTCTTGCAGTGATTAGGCAACAACACCATAAATTAATATTAAAGAGGACTAATGCAGAAAACATGTTACAACCTTCAACATGAAAGCAGAAAACTGAAGAGTGCGACATTAGAAAAACCAGGCAAAAATGAGCAGAATATGGGAATATGAACTTTACAGAAAAATTAAAACATATTTTAATCTGTTCAAAGATAACCTATGGTGATAATATTAACAAAACTATAATTTGCAACTGCACTGAAATACTATTGGTTCGCTCTTGGATTATTCACTAGAGAAAATTCACTAAAAGTTCTGTGCAGAGGCTGTGAAGGAAGCTGTTAGACTCTGCTTATAGAAGGATATGAAGGGCACCATTAGGCCTAGAAATGACATTAAATATCATGGCGCTATACTGTACATGCGTTGGATGACGTGTGACATGGATGTTCATTGTAATAATCACTAGGACCTGTACACAAATCATAAATATCCATCAATCCAAGAATGGTTTAATACATCTCTCTGCATGATATGTAAAAATATAAGGTGAAGGACTTACGGTCTCTTAGCCTTTTAAAGGAAGAGAGAACAAATTGGAGAATCCATGTACACAACTGTGTAACATAGAGACACAGCAGGATAGAAACCAGTTCAAAATGTGGGTCTTGATAACTAAAAGATTAAAAAGAAATTTAAAATATTTCAGAGTAATAAATAAAAGATTAAAAAGAAATTTTTTAAATATTGTGGGTCTCAATGAGCTGAGGATACTCAGAAGGGAAACAAGGGTGCTACATAAATGTCTTCATTTTATCATTGGATGCTACTGTCTGTTTCTTTAAAAAAAATGAAATGAATCTAATTCTATCCAAGAACTGAGTGAGAAGGAAAGACTCCGAACACTATTATCCTAGCACTTAACTTGTGCTCCATTCCCCTCGAACGATGACTTTCCCTAATGAATGAATTTAATGATGCTTTTAATATCTCAAGTGAAGGAAAAATAAAATGAAACCTGGAACCATATGCTAACTTAAAAAGCAATCAGTCAGTTTGCATTTGGCTGTTCAAAGTGCAAATTAACTATGAATTGAAACAGTATATGGAATGTAATCATAATATTACATAGTGCTTCTCTTTGATAGCATTACTGGTTTTATTTTCCTTGGTCCAAGTGGAAACATTACTCCACTGACAGGACAAAAACACTGAAATCCCAGGGCAAATTTTATTTTGAAGTTCTGTTTGTTTGTTCAGCCTGTCAAGAGAATGGTCTTTTCTGTGTCACCATCAATCTTGTCTGTGATTTTAGGAACATTGCATTTTGGGAACATAAAGGCAAGCTACACAAGAAGGACGGTGTAATGTAAGCCAAGCTGGTGTTCAATGCACTAATCCTCCAAACATCTCAACTGTCAAGTAATGGACACTGAATGCTTGTGTGTAGGAGATAAAGGAAATCTCTGGACAACAAGTATAAAATGTCAAGGGGAAAACTTGATACACATGTTCTAATACAGTTTTCCAACTCAAATGCTGAAATGAATGATACCACGGTACTTTGACCTTATAGATCCTGGATGTATATACAGAATGTATGTAGCTGCATCCTACTGAACATTAATTTTCCATCATTGAAGTCTTGTGGTATCTATGACAGGGGGTTTATCCTCACTTGTGACTGGAAGACAGATGCTCCAAGAGAATGAAGTTGCCCACGGTCACGGAGCTTGAAGCCGAGACTCAAGCCCGGGCTCTCTTTGACTTCCAAGTCATCCTAATCATTTTGCTCTCTTGTGCAAATATCACCTAAGCATTTCTTCAGTCTTTAGTTTTCATGCCCCAGATGACCAGCTTAGACATTTGAGGGGATCGATAATTTGGTAAATATTCAATGAAAACTTCAAGGCCTGATACCTCTGGATACAAAATTTCAAATAATGAGTTAAGTGGGTTTTTTTTTTTAACATTTAAAAGTTGCCAGAATTAATTTAGAATTCAGAAAAATCAAAATATAACATGACATTGCGTCCATTTATCTTCTCTCTTGACACACAGATTTTATTTTACCTGAGGTTCTGGAGAGGTCAAATTATTTAGAAAGATACAGATAAGAAATGCCCAAACATCTCAGATGGCCAGTGTCCATCCCTGAAACCAATATAATATAAGAAATAACTTTGGATATCAATGATTTTTTTTCTGAATTATCTCTTAGAAGTTTGTGCTAGATATAGATGCTCTGTCCCTGCATGAAAGTAATATATATATATATATATATATATATATATATATATATATATATATATATCTCAACATTTTTAAGGAAGAAATTCTGTCTGTGCTTTTACAAAATATCAGTGCCTTACTTTAGTGTCATCCTGTGAACTACTTTTGATATGGATTAAATAATGAATTGATAAGGGACTAAAGTCAGGAAAGTGGGTTTTGGGCACAAATATTGTGCAAGAATTATTATAGTATATTTTAGGGGCCGAAAAGCACTTCCATCTTCATCCCCTCAAAACGAACCATGTTTTGGTCTAGATCTGACATGATATTGAATTATGGTCATTAATATGCAACTCTATAGCCTATATATACAAATGAACAATTTATTTTGTAAGTTTCTTTCATTTATTTATTTATTTTTTATTTTCATTCTATGTATTTGGTGCAGGATCTCACTATGCAGCTCAGACTCGTAGTGATCCTCTCATTTTCAGCCTCCCTGGTGCTGGGATTACAGACATGTGCCACCACACTCAGACTCAGTGGTCAGCTCAGCCTGCCCCAGGGGTGGGGGCAGCATGGTATGTGGGACCAGGGATTGAATACTAATCCCTGCACTTGCCAAAGCAGGTTCTTAGTCCATTGACCTATCATTCCAGACCTTCAAATGGACAAAATTAAAGTTAATGATTTTCCAAATCATGCAAAATTGAGAGGCATTTTTTAGCCCCCAAAGGCCCTGCATTCTCTCTTATACTTTGCCCTTTTTTCTGCTTTTATTGAGAATGCTCTTCACACCTTCCTTCCAGCCATTAGGCAGCCCAGAGACTTCAATGTAGTAAGTTTATTCTTGTACTACAGCCTTACCATATATTTCTTGTGTCTACTTCTCAGCACATTTGTCATCAAGCACCCCTGATGGCTGTTTTCCCTTCCCTTCAGTGTATCAGCAAAAGCATCACTTCCATATAATTCCAGCCTGTCTACCAGGCAATTTACCCACCACCCTGGTGGAAATCTTGCCTGGCACACAAGAGCCCCAGAGTTCAATTCACAGTACCATAACTAATAAATACCCACATACATACCATCTGATCCTTCACAATCATTATATCACTCCATTTTAATGTCTTTGCAGATATTTAGGAACTTTCAATAGTTATATTCTTCAAATATTTAGTTTATTCTTTAAAACATAAATGCCGTTATGGGGCCAGAGACATAGATCAGCAGACTAAAACACCTGTGTAGGCAAGCTTAGATAAGCACAGAGACTGTGGTTTGACCCCCAGCACCACATACTTGCCGGCTCACCTGCCACACAAAAAAAAGGTCAAAAATTAAAAAAATAAATAAATAAAAAGCCTTTTTGCATACCTTATGGCTCCAGCCCTGGAAATAGATGTCAGCACAAAAATTGATGATAATATATAAACATCTTCTGTATATATTTTTATAATTCGGTTAAAATGTAGGCTATGGGGAAAAAAAAACAAAAAACAAAAAAACAGAGCTAGACAGGAAACCAAAGCAGTCTTACAATTACGCACACCATTACATACACGCACACGTATTTGGTAAGAGAAGGCTGTTGCATCTCTGTTTGCTGAATGTTCTTTCTGGTCCCCTTCTACCACAGTCTACTAACCTCAGCAGCAGAAGGAAGGTGATTGCATAGGACTTGCATGCCCAGTTCATGCTGTGATTCATGTACATCCACAGGCCATCAAATTTTATGGTCTCCATGTTTTTATTTATATGTGAGACCAAAAGCCTCATGTATTCACAACTCTGATGGCATGCTTTCATAAAAAAAAAGGAAAATTGCCCTACATGATTTAAATATCTTGGTAAACACATATGTATTATATATATTTTTTCAGAGAAAGAAATAGGTTGGCCCATTTGAGATAAAAAAGCTAAGATTGCAGCACATTTTTAAAGTTGAATTTCTATTAAAACTACTTGCAACATCAAAGCTTGTGTAGTCTGTTTTTTGCACATGTACTCAAAACCCCTGGAGCAATAGACATGTTTTTAATGACTCAAAAAGTAGAAACTGCCAATTTATTTTTCCACAAATAATTAAATCTTTAATTAATTTCACATATAGTTAGTAATAAGCATCATCCTAGTTTTGAACTTTCAAGTATTCCTCAGTTTGCTGTTAGCATGCCTCTGTGCTTTCTGGAGCTACTTAAGTCTCTTGATCAGGTTGAGAATAGCTCTCCAACTTTCACTTCTTAAAAAAATAAAACACATTCCAAATGATATGGGGAACTGTTGAGTCAAGAGATACAAATTATATGAAACCATAAAGTGGCATAATTGAGCAAAGCAATTTTGGTGAGAAACTAAAAAGGAGGGAAATCATGTAAATGTGATTATTTCTAATTAGAAACAATGAGTAACCAAATCAAATTATACAATGAGGATTTGATTTAGATCCCTGGAGGAAAGCAACACACACATTTGCATTCATCGCCAGCTTTCGCTTTCCCCTTATTACCTCTCAATTCTTTCTTAGACCCTTAATTGTAAGTAAGATGGTTGTTAGCAGAGATCTTTAGAATAATTCTGTGTATGGAGTTTCATATTGCAGTGAAGATATATGCTTTTTCAATGTATCACTAACCACAATCTTTCCAAGTAGAGGAAACATGGAAAGAGCGGAAAACTCTGCTATTCATTTGCCTCAAGTTCTTGTGTAAACCACAGACACTGAGATTCATCCTGAGACGAGATAATTATTCCTAAATTCAGGAGAGCCTGTTACATAACCTAAGACAAATTATTTAAAGAGTAATTTCTTTCTAAGAGGTACTTGTACAGTGAAAAATAGATATCATTCAAGAAGATGCCATTGAGAAAATTCTTCTAGACCCTTGGAGAATATCCAGACTATATTCAGAAAGCCTTCACAAAGTAGAGGCACAAAAACAGCATGGAGTAGACATCAAGGGACTTGGTTATGATTTTACTATAACAAAACCACTGAGATCATTTTCAGTGTTACATATATTAAGTAATGCGTGGTTCTCTAGTATTTGCAAAAGAGCTTTAACAAGTGGTCTCTCCCATCGATGTTTTTATTTCTGCTACTACTCTTCTCAATCCTTTTTTTTTCATACTTGTCTCTTTGCTGTGCTCTGAATATAATAAAGTACACTCTTGTCTCTGAGCCTTTATACTCACTGTTATTTCCAGCTAACGAAGTCTTAACAAACACCTTAATCATTCTTCATTTGCTTATGTTGCTTTATTTTTCTAAATATATGTATGAATCCATGCTGTTTTGCTACATACTTACTTGCTTATTGATTGTCTGATTAACCAAGTGCCATCTCAGCTAGATGCTAATATTTGCATTGCTGAATTAATTCATTGCTGTATCCCAGGCCTAGCACAGGCCTTCACTCTTAGGATGAGCAGAATAAAATATGGTTGTTGAGTAAATATGAATAGATTCAGTTCCTAGGAAACCTTTTTTGTACAGGGCCCCACTCTGCAGCTCCCACTCATAGTGATCCTTCTTTTCAACGTGCACCACCACACCTGGACTCTGTGGCCTGCTCAGCGTGCCCTGGGGTGAGGGAGGTCCTGCATGACTTGTGGGACTGGAAATCCAACCCTGGTCCCTGCACTTGCCTAAATTCTTAGGAACTCTTAAATAATCCAGTGTTGCAAGAAAAGAAAACAAAGGCAGAAAGTGTCCAGATTTTCACAACACAGGGAGGTAGAATCATATCTATTTAAAGGTAATGCTGCAGATTTGCAGCCGTGCCATGATACCAGCACAGCATACCTTCAGATGTGATGACTACAAGTAGAAATGGAGTTAGACTCTGAAGACTGAGGCTTTTAAGTCATCCCCTGTGTCAGTTATAGCATGTGGAAGGCATGATTAGGAGGACTTAGTAAATGAAGTGATTTTCAAGTGGTCTTCTATCATCAGTATGATAATTCTACCAGTTGTATCACTTTGTTCTCCTTGGCCAGATATCTGTCTTCTTGATTTTATAGTCATAATTTATTTGGTATGTGCTAGTATTCTATCAAACTAATATTTGCCAGTTGCAAATGATTTTCTAGAGCTCTTAAACAAGCAAAAACTTTCTAAATTTAAATGACATTTTCTGAAAAACCTTTTGCTCAATCAAAGTGCTCTGTAGTATTGAAAGCTTCTGAAAAGTCTTGCAGCACAGAAATATCTTTATTACTTTAATAACCCAGTTCCTTACACACATATTTCCTTCTTCCCAAACAATATACTTATGACTTTGGTTCAGAAAGAATTGCTCTGCAGATTATCCCACTTGAAAGCATGGTACTACCATGCGTTGCTTCATGCCCTGCACCCAGCCCATCAGAAGGGCATCGGTGTAAAAATTTTGAGCAGGCCAAGAATGAAAAAGGTAGTGAATTACATGACATCATCAAAGAGTCAAACACATATAAAACAGTTAAAAAACTAATGGGAAAGTAGTAGATGAATATGAATTTTCTGTAAACTTGCTGCAGGACAACTTTTCAGGCTGTTTTCTAAACTATTTGGCTAGAATGTCAGAGCCTTAAGAAAAACATTTTGAATCCTGGTAGGTGGCAAAGTCTTTCACAGAAGAAGAAGAAGATAAAAGATAGATTTTTAATACAGGCAATTGGTTCATAAAATTACTTAATGACAACACATTTTGTCTAGATTTGTTTGGGGAGATGTATCTCCTAAGCCACTTGAAACAGCTATTGCTTTATATAATTAGTTCTGAAAGAGAATGCAGGTTTAGGAGTCATATAGAATAGCCAGGCACCCATACTGAGTAAGATTTTTTTTCCCAAATGAGTTAGACTTCACCGATAAGGCAAGAAAAACTATACTGTAATTATCTATTTCTTTTCACTTTATATTCATGAAACATGAAGTGATGAATTCATAACTTATTACATATTAATTAATAAACTTAGCAGACTTTGTTATTTTAATATTCTTTAAAATTTCTCAAGAAATAATCCATAGGTAGAGCTTTGCATCTCAGCCAAATGGCAAGCTTTATAAAAGTTGCAATAATATCAGCAAGAGAACTGCTTGCATTTATTAAGCATCTACTTGGTGTAGGGAACCAATTGATTTTATTTATACATGCTACTGGTTACTTAATTTAAACCAAACAGTAGCATCATTTATACATATGAGGAAAACTAAAATCCAGAAAACTGACTTGACCAACAAATGATAAATATTTATATATATATATATATATATATATATATATATATATATATATATATATGCAGGTTTTTCTGAAACCTTCAATTCTATCACTGTAGGTCACAGTGCAAAGTTTTCAAGTAAGTTTTTGAGAATGAAATAAAGTTTAAGAAGAAAATCATGGCATGTTTTTCATAGACACCTCTACATTCTCCTTGCCTAGGATGACTAATCTGGAAAGACATGAAGTTTCTAGAGTCTGAGAAGTCACAGCAAATTTTTCTTTTCCTCAAAATGCTTTCATCCTTCAGAGCTGAACTATAAGTGTCAAATCTATTTCTTTTTTCCTTTTTCAAGCCAAAACCCGACTGGCATGTAGCCTCTCTCTTTCGGGTCCCATGAGCTGCATTATCCAATTCTGTTGCTGGTCCCAATGCATATAACCTGAACACTTCCTGCTGTATCATATCCATGTCACATGTTGCTGGCATCATTGCCTAAAGTGCAAGCACTTGTCTCTTAGTTACCAAAACAGGCTCTAAATGCTTGCTTTTAACCTGGCTTCTGTTTGAGTCTTCTCCCAGCATACTTTGCAGCTTCTTATATGCCAATGGGAATGCTAGGTTTTTGCCCCTGTATAATATCGGTGGTCTCTGGGTATGTCTTAGTTACTCTTCTCTCATTGCTGGGACAAATACTCAACAGCCAAAATGAAGGAAGGAAAGGCCTATTTAGCTCACAGTTACTGGAGTTTCAGTCCAGCTGAACTCCAAGGCAGAGGGGCACATGGCAGAGAGCAGCAGTTCATGGCTGCTGAAAAGCAACAACAAAAAGCAATTGCTAAAGAAAGTCTGTTTCTCTGTCTGTTATATTACATTGAGGCTCTCTGCCTCAGGCTAGAGGAAGTACTCACACCCATAATCCCAGCAGTACTAAGACCAATAATCCCAGCCTTGGATCCCATATAACCCCAGTGAATCATGAGTTAATCACAAACTCTAGAATCCCCCACCCCATGACTATATGAGGCTTTGAGGGGACAACTAGACACAAACCATAACAGGGTAGTTCTGAAATGCAGGCAAGATATCAACCTCTTCATTGTTTTCCACATGTTCCATTTCAGTGTTTATTCACTGGCTTTCTGCTCTAATTGTAATAGTCTTCTAAGGAGAGGACAGCTCACATTCTTAATTTTATAGGCATTTTATCAAATGTCTCTTTTTTATGATGGCCTCTTTGTCTAGGAAATTTAATAGGAAAACTCCTGCTTTTTCAGCAAATACTATCCCTTCTTTTTCTTTTTCACTGCACTTATTGCTGCTATCACACTATATATTTATTTTCTTTACCTTGCGCCTCTTCCCTTGGAACACAAACCTTATGAAAGAAGGAATATGAGTCTGAATGATTTCCTGCTGTATCATATCCATGTCACTTAGAAGGCCCAGCACAGAGCAAAGGCTCTTGATTAATACTTGCTTCAATGAAAATAAATGAACTAATATGACACAAAATATAAGCCAGTAAAATTACTTACTATTTATCCAGAGATTAAATTTGATTCTTTGTTTTTCTCTTCACAAAGTGAAGAAAATACATCGCCTCGGAAGGGCTTCATTTATCACTTACAGGGAGCAGATCATCACGTGTTTGCTAGATGTCGAACTCCAAGCGCAGCACTCTTAATCATTTGGCAGTTTATAAACCCCATGCCTCCTGGCCTCTAATGTTTTCCTCCCGAAGATTTACAGAAGAAAAATACTAACAGACTACACAAAGGTGAGTAGAACCACACTGACTGAATGGTTTTAATTTAGCACTGTAAACTAGCCAGAAAAATGGCCGCAACTATCAAGTTATCAAATGAATAGTATTTCCAGATAGATGAGCTAGAAAATGCTTAACTCTCTCTTCAGGTAAGCCTACTAGTCTTACCTGCAAAAGTAAACTTTTGGCAAGAAAAGAGATAGGGCCGGCCAAATAACTCAGCAGATTAAAATTCCTGCAAGCAGGTTTAGAGGTCCAGTGTTTGATTTCCAGGCCTGCTGTGCTGGCCCCGCCTCCAGAGAGCTCTGAGAGGGCAATTAAACCTGTGCATGGTAGCTCCCGCCTGTGACCCCAGCTCTTGGGAGGTAAACTGGTGGATCACTATGAGTCCGATCTAGTAGTGAGACCCTGAACACCCTGAATACCCTGTAGACCCTTCCCTAAAAATATAAAAAAGAAAAAGAAAGAAAGAAAAAAAAATAAGAAAAGGGATACATGCCACAAGACCATCCTGCACATAAGTGGCATCTCACAATGTACACACTCAAAAGAATGCACATCTGTGTGTGATCATTGTCCTCTTACATAGTTCACATGACGTAAAGATACATATATACATGTAAAGAAATAACACAAACAAGTAAAAAACGTTTTCAATGTTTTAACATGGTCACTTTTCCATAAAAACATTTAATGCAAATAAATCACATCTAAAATGCTCTTCTCTTTGCCCCACCCACTGAAATATGGGCCCAATTTTATGATCAAATAGAAAATCAAGACAAGAAAAACAGCTCTGTTGCTTATGTGCCTGCTTGGACAAATGCAGGCAGGCACAAGGGACCATAGTTTGATCCTTAGTTATGCCATCTTTCTTCCTTCCTTCCTTCCTTCCTTCCTTCCTTCATTCCTTCCTTCCTTCCTTCCTTTTCTTTTCTTTTTTTTTTTTTTTTTTTTTTTTTTTTTTTTTTTTTTTTTTTTTTTTTTTTTTTTTTTTTTTTTTTTTTTTTTTTTTTTTTTTTT